>CAHIKZ030000669.1:960000-980000 GCA_903632075.3 Acanthosepion pharaonis | reverse complement strand
GGAAACTCTATCTTGACAGGTGTTACATGTATAGATCTAGCTGTAAAGAATTTACCCCCGCCCCAGGAACAGGTCTTTACGCTCATAATATTTTCCTGTACATATGGTTTGGCTTAACTCTTGTTGTTCAGATGGTGGGGAACAAAAAACGGAATCCAGAAACACTAAGTTGTCTTCCAGGTACGTAACTGGCTACGGGGGTAAATTGTTCTCATAGCCGGCGGAATAAGAACAAGCTAGCACTGTAGATTAAATAAAGTGCTCAGTTCGAAATTCCTTGGAGATTAGCCCGATCGACAATCACTTGATGAAGGCCGGGAGACAAAATGGCCGAAACGTTGCGATAACAACAGCAAGGATGAGACCAGTAGTCAAAGTATAAATAAGGATAACTCGACATTCTAGAAATTCAGACGGAAAATATGTTGTAGACTTCACTAAATTTCCCACAAACACAACTCAGTTATGGAGAGCCCTCTAATGTTGGTTGTATAAACAGACCTCTGTAATGACCCCAATACCTCGGAGCCAATTTGCTACATCATGCAACTGGGAAAGGGAACAGCTAAAATGCTGAATCTAATATATTATCACTTCTATCTCAATATCTCAGTCTGTCTGTCTGTCTGTCTGTCTGTCTGTCTCTCTCTCTCTCTCTCTCTCTCTATATATATATATATATATATATATATATATATTGTTATTATTATTATTATTAATAGAAACCTTATAAGTATAAGAAACTATACACGTCCGGAAAACCTTCGGTGTCTTGATTTGCTAATAAACAAGCCAATACCAAAGGGAAAAAAAGGTATAAAAAAAAGAAAGAACCAAGAACATGTACGTTAACCGAAAATAATCGTCCAGCCTACGAGTTCAAGGCCCAAAGAAAAAAAAACCCGATGCGAGTAAGCAAAATAACTAAATAAAGTGCTCAGTACAGTGAATAGAGCAGACCTAGTTAAACCTAGAGAGCCAGACAAACCTAGCAAATTTTTCACCTAAGCAGATCGTCAGCGTAGGCTGGCTCTTCTCTGACGATCTGCTTAGGTTTGTCTTGCTCTTTAACAATATATATATATATATATATATATATATATATATATATATATATATATATATATATATATATGCGGCTTGGATTGAGGAATCGGTGAGCCGAGTTCGAATTCCAGTCGAATTCATTACATTCTCTAACGTGCTAATACCCTTGGGAAAGGTGTGAATCCTCTTCTTCTCCCTCCAGCTATGGGTAAATAGCAGGACAGACTGGGTTCTATAGCCTTGGATGGCAACTGGTCTAGGAGAAGGACAACTCTGAATACAAAACCTGCGGAGGGTCGTTTGGCAACCCTGTGGCACGTAGTGCACCAGGTCTCTGTATTCGGCCCTTCCAAATGTGTGGATGATCCTGCACGAAACCTTCACCACTATAATCAAATCTCATGTGCTGTTGTCGGGCTGTTGTTTCTTAGGAACTGATCTGCTTGACCCTCATACGTCGAATTCGACATATAGTATATATATATATATATATATATATATATATATATATATATATATAGTAATTGCCGCTGTTGTTTTTTAATATAATTATTATGTATATTATTTTAAGATTTGGGATTAATTTATGCATTATATATTTTAAATACCAGACGTCATAGTATTTAATTTTTTAATTTTCTTATATATATATATATATATATATATATATATATATATATTTTATATATATATAATTTTCACAAAAAAAACAATTTAGTGACTACAAAAGATGAAACCTTGTTTCAGTGCATTTATTTGCACCTCGACTAGTGAGAACCAAAATGGTTTGTGAACCATAAACCATTTTGGTTCTAAACAGTCGAGGTGAAACTAAATGCACTGAAACAAGGTTGCATCTTTGTAGTGACTAAAATTGTTTTTTCTATATAAAAAAAAATTATAATAAATAAATATTGCTTTACTCTAGTTATTGAGTTCTCTTTTCAATTAATGCTGTGAATGTTAGAATTTATATATTATTTTCTCTCTCATTACATTTGTTACACACACACACACACACACACACACATATATATATATATATATATATATATATATATATATATATATTGTACAATCAAATAAAATCTTTGTATAAACTAACAATAGTTCATGTTTCTGAACTGTTATTCTTCAACTATTTGTACCGTTTCACTTTTAATGAATTCTATAAAAAATTTACAGACAGACCTTATCAGTTTAATTTACCCAAACGTTTTAAATGAATTCTTGCAGCCAAAATATCGCTAATACACACGCACACGAACACGCACGCACGCACGCACACACACACACACACACACACACACACACACACATATATATATATATATATATATATATATATATTTCAATGCATTACATGTTTTTGTTTTACCTAACGCAGTGCCCTTAGTGATGTTCTCTGGAAGCTCTTTACTCAGCCAATAAATATGTCTACATGTGCCATCGTTTGTCTTAAATAAACAGTCGCAGGTGTCTTGCAGCAATCATTTTCAGCTGACAATGATATTGTTTTTAACATTTTTATTTTCTCAATCCGACGAAGGTGTTGTTAGTTCTTCTGCTCTGATAAATCGCCTTTAATCTTTCAATATATCTCTTCGTGTCTTTGACAGCCTGTGCACACCCACCAGCACTCGCTTGAACTTTTGCTCGACGCCGCACAGATCTTTGCCCTCCCCCCTCTGCACGCTTTCTATATCAATCTAGTACATGCATACACACAGATATACATATCAATATTTCATTCCGTTTTTACCCTCTATCTCTTTCTGTGTCTGTCTGTCATTGTATATCATGCTAATGACTATATAAGGTTGGTGCAAAAACCTGAATGACACAATTTGCAAATATAAAATATCAAAACAAACTGGCATCTGGGAAAAAAAAATTTGAACAAAAAAAAAAGAAGAAAGAACGAGAAACATCCGATATATATATATATATATATATATATATATATATATATATATATATATATATATATATATATATATGAGGGTCATTCAATAAATAAGGTGAATTTTTCGGTATAGATAGAAGCTTACTTTTTTTTGTTTTACTTCTTTTTCACATGGATTTAATTTCTTTTGCAGATTAAAAAAAAAAATTGAGAGTTTTGGTGATTAACAAAGATGGCCGACCAAGAAGCATGCTCCAGGATTGAACACCGGTCAGTTATCAAGTTTTTGGTTGTTGAAGGGTGCAAACCAGTTGACATTCATAGGAGAATGTCAACTGTGTATGGTGCCACATGTTTCAAGCAAAAAAATGTCTACAAGTGGGCTAAATTGTTTAAAGAAGGACGGAGCAGTGTTGAGGATGAAGACAGGCCCGGGAGGCCTACAGAAGTGAGGTCTCCTGAGGTGATCGAATCAGTCAATGACCTCATTCAGTCTGACAGAAGAATTACTGGTAACTGCTGAGACAGGTCAAGAAAGACATAAAGAACGAACGCAGGGGTCATCAGTCAGAAGGAGTGATCTTGCATCATGACAACGTAAGGGAGCACACAGAAGCCCAAACGGTGCAGACCATCAACGAGCTGGGCTGGAAACTGCTCCCTCATCCCCCCTTACAGCCCAGACCTTGCCCCTTCAGATTTTCACCTGTTTGGTCCCTTGAAAGCGTTCACGAGAGGCACGAAGATTAAAAGTGACGATGAAGTCAAAAGTGTTATGAGCGACTGGCTGAGACATCAGTCCAAAGAATTTTACGCTGAGGGAATACGGAAGCTTGTGCTCAGATGGGAAAAGTGTGTGACAGTGCTGGGAGACTACGTTGAAAAATATTAAAAAAAGTAGCTTCTATCTGTATTAGAAGTCCTTATAACAAAAATTCACCTTATTTATTGAATGACCCTCGTATATATATATATATATATATATATATATATATATATATATATATATATATATATATTAAGCATTTCACCCTAAGCAATGAAAATACTTGTAAAAAGACAGAGGGAAGCGACAGTACGTCTGTCAGAAAGTGATTGTAGACGAGATGTCATATATATATATATATATATATATATATATATATATATATATATATATATATAGATAGATAGATAGATAGATAGATAGATATTTTAATTTAAATGAAGACTCCAAAAGGAGATATCTAACGATATCAATGCTCTGGTCCTTTTTTTCTGAAATTTTCAGTTCCAGTTTAATTTGAAGATTTGGACTTTGATAATTTTCTTATGATTATTAAACCGAATACAGAAAGTTTCTGTTTTGCAGATGTTACAAAATTGTCAAAAATGGTGTAGATTTTAGCAGCCCCCCTCTCTCTCTCTCTCTCTCTCTCTCTATATATATATATATATATATATATATATATATATATATATATATATATATATATATATATATATATATATATATATATATATATATATATATATATATGCACACACCTATCTATGATACACAAAATATAGCCTTAAAACTATATTTTTACCACATATTTATCTCTGTGTATGCCTATCTTTGTAAAACTATCTCTATCTATCTACCTATCTATTCATATATATCTATGTATCTATCTATCTATCTATCTATCTATCTATCTATATATATATATATATATATATATGTATACATATATATATATATATATATATATATATTATTTTTATAAAAAAATTATAACATAAGTATGTTATAAAATCACTACAAAAATAGCCATTTTGTTTCAACACACTCTGTGTCTTATCAAGTGATGATGTTAAAAGAAAATATATATGTATATATATATATATATATATATATATATATATATATATATATATATAAAGTTTTGAGTCAAAACCCAGCAGCGACAGTCTGTTTAATGCTTGAACGCAGTTGTCTGGCCCGATGATTGCATTTAGCATGAAACAGACTGTCGAGCCAGATTAACAAGCCAGTTGCCCAAATCAATCTCTAGACTCAACTGAAGGTCAATCACTGATCTTATCTCCGTCGTATTATTTCTTATCAATCTTTTTATATGGATCAAACAGTGAGGAGCTGATAACTAATATTTATAGATATTTAAAAATGTTTTTTTTTCTAAGTGTGGATCAATACCACAGTTTGGGTTTGGCTCTGAGAATCGAACTCTTTGTTGTAGTCTTTGGTTTCTATTTGGCAAATTTTGTAATTTCAGTTTATAATAAAGCTAGAAAAACAATGCAATCCTTTCATCGCAGATTCACAAAAATATCATGTATAGATTATTTTTGTGACTTTAAACTCGTTGGACTGCGTTTTAGACATTCCTTGAGATTTCTAAACATCAGACTGCGAACCACTTCAATGACGTCAATAAAACGTTTGTTTACCATTTTTATGAACACACGAATTTAAATATTTGTAAAAAATAATAATATACAATGTAAAACAGTCGACTAATTTGAAGTTATTGTTTTTATACTGCGGCTGTTTTGATGTTATTCTTTAATGATTGCATCGAAATGGCTCTCACAGAGGACGACAGAAACATTTTATACTTAGTTAAATGTTATTTCTCTTAGATTTTAAACGGAATTTATTAGAGTAACAATCAATATCCCAAATTATTCATACCGCATTTCAGGAGTTTTCATTTTGTAAATAGTCTAAGTCATTTTAATCACTCTATTGTAAACATTTTGATAAGAAAAAAAATAAGAAGAAAAAGTAAAGTTATAAAAGAGAAAGACCAAACAAATAAGTTATAACAGAACAGTTAAAAGGGGAGGAAGAGAAAAGAAAAATAAGTCGTAAGACGAACTAATATAATAAATCGTTTTATTTTATTAATTTATATATATATATATATATATATATATATATATATATATATATATATATATATATATATATATGTACATATTTTCATTAAAACGACAGACAAGGTACTACGGTTGAGCTTTTTATTTAATTTTTCTTGTGTTCTGACAAGAGTTTTCTTTTCTGGACAAAGTGTGTGTAAGAACTGTCCAAATGTTTTGTATTTCCGAGCGCTTTCGGCTATACCTTTAGCCATTATCAAGGATGATTCGATTATCAGCTTAGTAGAGTGTGTGCGTTCTGTGCATGTTCAGTGTGTGGTAGTGATGTTTTTTTATTATATATATATATATATATATATATATATATATATATATATATATATTGGTTTATTCTATATATATCTTCTTCCAAAAACACCCTGTCTTGGCCGCATGTCGGAAGATCAGTACAACCAAGCATACCTGATCTATAACATCGAATAGCCCAAGTGAAGTCTTGATTAGTTGCCGTTTTCTGGGGGAACTTATACAGGGTGTCCATAAAGTTCGTGTGCATTTTAAAAAATTGTAACTTTATTTGTATTAGCGATAAAAATCATTTGTAAAAAGAATTAGAAAGAAGTATATCTATATTTTTTAAAGTTTTAATGAAATTTTATTTAAGTTTCCACATGTGCTCCATCATTAGCAATACAAAGGGTAATACGATTTTGCAGTTCACGCAAAACATTTACCAACCGATTTACAGTAATGCCTGAAATCACATAAGTTATTTTAGCTATACTTAAAACTAGGTACATTAAACTTTATAACATTTTTAACAGATTATTTCTATCGCAAATACAAATAAAGTTATAACTTTGTTAAAGTACACACGAACTTTATGGATACCCTGTATAATGCACGTCCTAAAGCTAGTAGCAAATTTTATTCTGGCTGCGGGCCGAATACTGATCATATTCGATCGGGTCGCCCATCGAAGAAGTCTGTTATTTATTTAGACCCTAACCTTCTAGTGACATGTGAGCAACAACACTAACGACGCACCTAGATTCGGCACTTAAAGGTGTATTCTTAATACGTGGACACACATTTTCTGACCATGAGACCCGAGTTCGAATCTAACCATGGTCGATTTCCCAGAAAGAAGACTTCCTGGTGTTATCGATCTGGAGGGAGGAAGATCAAAGCGTACGGTACCTTTGGAAAGTGTCTGACGCAATGTGTTCAAATATTAATGGGAGAAAAATTATTTTGGCCTTGTGCCAGCCATCACTAAGATAAGAAATATTTACGTTATAATTTATGCATTTGTTTCTTGCTGGAAAGGAATATCATATGTATTCTTTTGTCATCCAACGTAATAAGTTGATTCACTGACATTTGTAGACAAAGGTCAATAATAGCATAAGACCGTTGAACTCAAATCAGACGCCGCATTCAAATAAAATTTTAAATGGAAGTTATCATAAAGTCTCTTATGATTCTAAACCATGACAAGATATTTTTTCATATATATATATATATATATATATATATATATATATATATATATATATATATATATATATATATATATATGGTTTATCGGAGTAGCAGATCATTATTTAAACATATTGTTAAATATAACAGACAATGAATGTCTTATGTTTGATCATGAGCTATTCTAATATTTGCTTTTTGCTTTAATTTCGGGTGAAAATAAAGACAAAAATTGTCCAACATTTGGATACATTTTATTAAGTTGGTTTTTGATCTAAGCTTTTGGGTCACATGAGCCATCTTCAGATCAGCGTGGTTATACGGACACTTAACAAAGATATTCAACATCGACGATAATATTTTGTTATGTTGGCTAATCATTCTGACATTTGTATATATATATATATATATATATATTATATATATATTTATATATATATTTTATCATTGATGCATTTTATCATTGATTGGTTCTTTAAATAATATAGAAAAGTTTTGTCTATTTATTTGAAATAAATTCCTTTCATATTGTTTGATAAGCTTAATAACATTATCATTGAAAGATGAAAGAAAAACACCATACATGATACATATTTTTTAATCCTATCTAAGCTTTCGGGTTACATAAGCCATTATCAAAGATGACAATTACATTACAATATATTAAACAATACACGGACAAAACAATAATGATAGACTGTTTTTCTTGCATGAAAGATTTACAAGCAACGACAAACTCGTATATACGAGACGCAGAAACGAAAACTGCACCGCAGCTCGTGACGTCACACATGACCACGCGGGAGTGAAAATGTTAAGTATGGGAAGCTGTTGGTATATATATATATATATATATATATATATATATATATATATATATCCAAATGAGAAAAAATATATATATATATCTACGTTATACCGGAACATATCTATTCTATTGTCAATAGACTCTCCCACAGATACTAAGTAGTAGTAGTAGCAGTTGCCAGGGGGTTCAGTGGAGTTGGTGTGTCAGTCGATGTCGGACCTTGAAGTATCAACCACCACAACTAGATTGCTGCGTCATTAACTATTATTTCAAGTTCCTAACATTTTGTACGTCGAACCTATTTTAGGACCGACTCAGTGAAATACAAGCCTCCACTATGAAAACTACTCTACAACAATATATATATGGCTAACAATTTTGTCTATTTGACCATCCTCAGTTGAATTTAAAAACAAGTAACAAAGAATACTCGAAGGAGCTTCATTCAAAGAGTATGAAATTAAAGAAAACACTGGCAAAGAATAGTTGAAAAGAACAGGGACGATACTAAAAGGCTAACTTCTTGTGCAGTACCCGTTTTTAAATATTCTGGACCTTTAATGGAATAAGTGTAAAACACTGAGAAATTTGCAACATAAAACAATGTAACGGGTCACACAACATCAAGCTTTGCATCAAAGCAAAAACATCCAAATTTGCAAAGAAAAAGGAAAAAAAGAGGAGTTAATTTGAATGCATTCAAGTTTGCATTCAATCAAGAGTAGACTTCACATTGTAGACAGACAAAAGTTGAAGACTCTCTGACAAGAATAGAAATGAAACAAAACAAAAAACCAAAAGGTGGATAAAAAAAAAGCCCAACTACATTGACATTTCAGGAGGCAAAGAAAAGAAATTAAAGTTAAGACATGCTTGGAGATCTGAAGTAAAAAATGAATATCCTTTAAAGATGAATTAAAGCAATTTCATAAGCAACAAAAGCATTAAATCTACTATATACACAGCAAATTATAAATGTCACCTCTGGGGAGATAGAGGTGAGACCGTTAATCATGAAAATAAAACGAGCCAGAAAAAAAAATACAAAAAGTAAACATGAATGTGTAAGAGAGGTAGCTGAGAATTGTGCAAATAATTTTAATGTAAAAATTTGAATCTTTCTTATAGAACGAAATAAATAAAATTCCATGGAACTTTGACCATAAATGGACCATCCAATCCAGTTTAGATCTTCCCATCGTAGAAGAAATAGTCAGTGGATGTTACTATTCCTGTACATCACAGAGTAAAAAAGGAATAATTTAAAAAGGTGGATAAATGGAAAAACCGGGGAAAATGAATGTGACACTTTTAACTATTATTCTTGATGCCCACAAAAAGTCCCGAAGTGTCACGAAGAGCCTTGCAAAGTTTGGATGAATTGTATATCTTAAGAACAGAAAGCTGTGCAAGCGACATAATTACTAATTAATTAGAATACTAAGACTAAAGAGACGAATTAATGTCACTTCACCCTTGTGAAAACAAAGCGGCTACCATTGATGAAAAAATTGCAGCATTACCTGGGGGTCTGCGTTATGACTGAGAAAGATTTTGGAGATTTAAGTATATTTGCTTTGCTTCAAACACTAGTGTTTAAGCTCAAATAAAACTCAAATCTGATTTTTAAAACAGTTTTATTCAATTTTGAAGATTGGAGCTACACTATCTTCCAACTCTTATTTCTTTATTTTATCTTGTGCATTATTATGCTGGTATTCTCTTTAAATTAAATGGCCAAAATTGTGTATATATATATATATATATATGTGTGTGTGTAAGAGAGAGAGAGAGATATCGTGATGGTGTGTATTGTAGAGATTACGACCAACAGAGCAAGTCTGAAACCTCGAGAATCAGTATTCGCTGCCAAAATATAAAAATTACAAATGGTGAAATCTTCGAGAAGTTCATGCTTAAACCAGAATAAATCTTCCTTGTGAGCAAATCTTCATAAAAAAATAACTGCCGAGGAAGCCATTATATTTGCGACTGAGATGTGAAAGAATAACCATTCTGACTGTGAAGTTTGTTTCGTTTAATGTTACTTTGCAGTCATTAAATAAAGAATAACTTGACAGTGGAAAAAAAAAGTAAACCACCTCATGTTGAACAATTTTTCGTTTTCACTTCCGTTCCTATTTTTATTATCACATCTTTTTTTTATTATGTCCATGATTTCTGTCTGAACTGCCTATGCTCGACATGTTGAGAGCGCGTCAGTAACTAGCTTCAATTATTGACAGTTGCCTCCAAGCCATGATCACTGTGTGTTACACATTGTTGTGTTTCTCTGCTCTCTCTGTGTCTCTCTCTCTCTCTTTCTCTCTCGTTCTCGAGAAGTTAGTCTTCTTCTTTTGCTCCCCTGTGAGCGTTCATCGTTATTACTTATAACAATGACATGTAAACATGATCTATTCCCTTCCGCTGCTTACATCTTCGCATTACTTATTTATTTACTTATTTATTTATACTCTCTTCTTCTTCTTCTTTCTTTTTTTTTTCTTTCTTTCTTTATTTCTCTTTGAGGTCCATCCATTTGTCATCTGCATCTCTAGATTTTTCAACACAGAGTTTAAATTGTTAGCGATGACGCTATTTACGGCAATTCTTTCATCTCTTTCAGCAAGAGACAAGTGCTAAATATACAGAGTCGAAATACTTTCCGTCATATTTTCCTACAATATTGTAAATACATTTTGCTTTTAGGTTTTTATTAACCGTTTTCTCCACCGAATGTTTCTCTCACTCCCCCTCCCCCCCACACACACACCATTACCTATATTTTAAACGTTTCAACTATACGGATAGATTTTTATATTTCGTGGTTGTCATAAAATATCTGTCTCTGACACTTTCATTTTCTACGAAATGCATTCACCAAATATTGATAGCATATTTTGATAGCTACATATATCTATTTATTATTACTCAATTTTCAGTGGTAACTAGTGGCAAATAAAAGAGATCAAGTGGCAGCAAATCTTCTGATTCCAGTGGAAATTTTTCGACTTATAAAATAAGAGTGCCGATTCAAATAAAAATAAGAGAACTTTCTTTTTTTTTTGGCGTGGCATGATTCTTAGAGAAAAAAAAAAGAATTGTGCCTCGGAGAAAGTGATTTGAAAAATAATAAACGTGCCGTACCAAATAGCAACCTACTGAAAGAGGGGAGTAAATGTAAGAAATAATATAATTAGGCCGGTACTTGTTTTGGTAAACAAGTGTAGTGGCGTTTTCTGTATAATCACGATTCTCCTTTGAATTAGAAGTTCGGACAGTACTCTACGATCGGTAAAACTTTCAGCTTCATGTTTCACAGCTTTCATGTTTCACAGCTTCATGTTTCACAGCTTCATGCTTCACAGCTTTCATGTTTCACAGCTTCATGTTTCACAGCTTCATGTTTCACAGCTTCATGCTTCACAGCTTCATGTTTCACAGCTTCATGTTTCACAGCTTCATGCTTCACAGTTTCATGTTTCACAGCTTCATGCTTCACAGCTTCATGTTTCACAGCTTTCATGTTTCACAGCTTCATGCTTCACAGCTTCATGTTTCACCGCTTCATGCTTCACAGCTTCATGTTTCACAGCTTCATGTTTCACAGCTTCATCAGTTCATTGAGGTTCAAACACTTATCTAATCTTTCGTTCTCTTTCAATTTCAAGACCGAAAAGCCTGAACTGAGACTTTTCTCTTTGTTTACGACTATTATTATTATTATTATTATTATTTTCATGCGTTTGCATCTTCATACAAAGCGTTTGAAGCAAATCTCCTCACACCGCCAACACTTAATGTAGTATTTCAACGGATTTCATCATTGCCGTGTTCTGGAAAATCTTAATAGATTCCCAAATTTTAATTCCTTTATTCTTTATGCCGGTCGTGTTTTGAGAACTGTTCCGGGTGCACTAGTTATCATAGGCACCACCACAACATTCGCGTTCCACAGTTTTCCAGATATTTTTTTTTTTTTTCCGATTTGGGTTAGCATGTGTTTTCGTCCATTGGTCCATGAGGCACAACCATTGCACGATCTAGCAGATACGCCTTTGTTGAGGAGAACACTTTAAAATTCTTCGTTCTTCTCTTGGATGATTGGGCTGAATCTTAAAACTCCAGAGTATTCTTTCCCAGGTCCAAAAGTTCCTCAAACCAGATTGTTACTGAAGGCAATTGTTATTTCAGCGGAAAGAGATAAGAAGTGCAGTTTATGACTATATGTGGGAAAGATAACGCTTAAACCTATTAAAGAGGTTAATATCATCGGGAAAACATCCTCTCGGGAGTCTATTTCACAAAGTAGCAGTTCGTGGAAAGAAGGTGTTCGAGAGGAATGGAGGCACTGGTGATGGTACTGTGGTATATAGAGATGAAGTGAAGGCCAAATTTACTGTCTATAGTACCATTCATTGTTGACTCCATTTGGTTACAGTGTTTAAAATGGCTGCCTATCGTTCTTTTTTGGGTATTTGAGAGTTCATAAAAGGGTTGTTGTGTTTCTTCTGGTTGACAGAAATTAATTCGTTGCATTTATCCTTTTTTTCTTCTTCTTTCTCTTCTACAGATGTACATCAGGTAAAACTCACAGCCGATGAATCACCAACCCTTGCGTCTCTAACTGCTACCTAGAATTAAGTTCCTCTCCACTGCCGCATCTCTAGTCTCTTACGTGGTTTTCTTCTTTTTATTAGGGCTGGCACATCCGTGTTTCCCGTTTCATTTTTGGCGCGATGTGTTGTGATTAGTCGATTTTTTTATGACGTTCACTGACCCACATAAACTAAGTCTGGGTTCCTGTCCGTTACTGAGTATAGGAACAATTGAAGGAAGGAAATGAACGGAAATATATTGAAGAGAGGGTTTTCTTTGGCACTCATTTAGTAAAGAGTAAAGTGCATATTTTCGTATGGTGTTATTGCTACCTAATCCTACTACAGTTCGTTCCAGTTGTTGTGGCATGGTGTGTCTTAACTGAGAACGTTAGAACTGGTGGTAATAAGGAATGTAGCAGATCAAAAAAAATTGCCATGCAATTATCGCTAGAGTAGCGAGAGGCTTGCAATGTTTCGACTGTGAGAAAAGGAGTTGTAGGGTGGAAAATAATTCATCAGCTGCAATGTTGCGTAGTCGCTTTCGAACCGGAAAGACCGGAAAGTAAATGCTGGGTATTTCCAGTCCATATATGGGGGGAATACTCAATTTTCGGTCTGATCTGACTATTGTAAAGATAGGGTATGCCCACTGGAGTCAGTTACTTACTAGAGTGATGTGAGGAATCGAAGATTTTTCTAGCGTTTTCTAAGGATAGCCTCTCATTTGTTCAAATGCCATTTGCTTAATTTTTTTTTTTTTTTTCAGTTAGAAGCGGAGATAAAGTGACAGCAAGCCTCCTCAGTTATCCAGCCCTCTCCTCAGAAGTCTAACTTCGTCCTGGGTATGACTATAAACTACATCCGCATCCTGGGTATGACGATAAACTACGTCCAACAGCAAGGCCTCTGATCAGGAGGTTTTGAGGAGCATGGGACCACCTCTCAATTGCTGGCGTTCCCAAGTCCACCTTGACCCGGGGTGGTAGCACCTGCTAGGATCCCAGCTATGAGCAAATAGTTAACCCCGAAACTGAGGTAAAAAGCGTTATAAAAGTGTAAAAATAGGTTTTAATACCAGAAATACTTTGTAAAAACTTATTACCAGAAATAAATTTTTGAAGAAAAAAAAAACTGTTACCAGCAATATATTTTTGAAAAAAGATATTGCCAGCAATATATTTTTGAAAAAAATATTACCAGCGATGTGTTATTGTAAAAATATATTGCCAGAATACGTTTTTGAAAAAAAATATTACGAGCAATACGTTTTTGAAAAAAAATATTGCCAGCAATACATGTTTTAAAATTATATTACCAGCTATATATTTTTGAGGAAAAAATATTACCAGAAATAGATTTTTGACAAAACAAAATATTACCAGGAAAAAAAGTTGTAGGCATTAAATAACCTATTGAGGTTGATATGCTGTAAAACACAACAGACCAAACCAAATCAGAAATCTAACTGAATTTACTATCATTTCAGTTACTCGCTCAAAGTCAAAATAATTTCTTGCTTTTTTTTACTTTCAATTTTACACTAACGACCGGTGAAGCAGTGATATCCATGACTGAAATTGTTTCATGTATTTACATGAAATTATTATAATTTAGTTGTCGTTGAGTATTGAGTGACAAGAAGTCTCTACGGACATCTCTTCCTCGTGACAACAATGACATGTCTTGTACTGGGGACTCTCAAACCTTCTGTTTTATTATTATTATTGCTTTTTCATATTAACACCAGATGTTTGATGGCTATCTCTGAGGATTGAATGATAGATTGTTTCCTTAAATCACTTTACGCAGTATCCTAATCGAGGCAAGCAATACTGCAGTCTGTATACTGAAGTCTACGTTGGATTTCCAATTCATTCACTATCACTTCCGGTGTTTTCAGTACCTGATATTATAGGCACAATTCTAGATGTTATATTCCATATCATTCTCAGCTCTCAAGAAAGGTCGTGGTAGTTCTATAATTCCTCTCTATGATACGTCAGTACAGTATTTCCACACTCCAGTTGGTTCTTTATATTTATTATTGCTGTTCTGAGTGCGGGTTTTTCTTTAAAATTTCACAGTAGAGCACGAATAAAGCATGGGATATCCCACAGTAAACTCAGTCTTGTGCCACGTACATCCATCGTTGGGGGGGGGTGCTGTTGAATATTAACAGTCGACCAGATTGTTCAACTGTTAAACTCTATGCTTTGAGCGGAGAGGAATCCAGACAAGGCTTTGCCGAAGGGCAAAGTTTCGTCCGGGTGGGGGGTCGACAGGCCCTGAACCCGTTTATACGGATTCTGAGGGAATATTTTTGGCCGAGCCTACGGGCTGGGAGAACCCACGGTAAACTCGGTTTTGTGCCACATACATCACTCGTGGTGGCGGTGGGGGGGGCTGTTAAATATAACAGTTGAATAGGTTGTTCATCTTTCGAAACCTCTGCCTCGAACAGAGAGGAACCCGTACGAGGCTTTGCCGCAGGGCAAAGTTTCGTCCAGGGAGGTAGACAGGCCCTGAACCTGTTTATGCGGGTTCTAAGGGAATGTTTTTGGCCGAACCTACGGGCTGGTAGAATCCACGGTAAACTCGGCCTTGTGCCACATACATCCCTCGTGGGGGGGGGGAATGTTAAATATAACAGTCAAATAGAGTGTGCTACCGAGGCTGTGACTTTTCGCAGCTACTGTCGAACTCTCTGCCTTTAGGCCGATATGAACCCGGACGAGGATTTGCTGAAGGGCAAAGTTTCGTCCGGGGAGGTAGACAGACCCTGAACTCGTTTATACGGATTCTAAGGGAATATCTTTGGCCGAGCCTACGTGCTCGGAGAACCCACGGTTAACTCGGCTTTGTGCCACATGCATCCCACCTGGGGCGGTGGGGGGCTGTTAAAAATTAACAGTCGAGTAGATCTGTTCCATAACAGAGCTATGCTTATTTCTGAACTTCAGTCAAGAAAAATACGCAGCCCTGTTAGGATACTGTCTTTTTGATCACCTTCATAGTTTTGACTCCATCGCCTTGCTTTACATTCTTTGCAGTCAAGTGATTAGCTAAATTCGAAATAAAGAGTCACTATTCATGACCCATTTTAGGATACTGTCTTTTTTATCACCTTCTTAGTTTGGACTCCAAAGCGCCTTGCTTTACATTCTTTGCAGTCAAGTGATTGGCTAAATTCGAAAAACAGAATCACTATTCATGATCCATGATACATAATGCAATGTCGATTGTCTCGAGTTATTGAACAATCCATGGAGACCTATATTGTAACATTTCTGAATTTTCACGTGGCTGTGATATTAGCCCGACACCCAAATGACCTTTACCATGTGTTTAATGATATTTAAATGACCTGCTGTTTCCCCATAGCTTGGGGGAGAAATAGATGCATGCCTTTTTTCAAGGGTATTATGACAGAGGTATCCACGAAGAAAAATTATTCATAGAGAAAATTATTTGAAAAGACATTCTTAAAAATAAATTCACCATTTAGAGGTGCTGTCTAGAATTTCGAGTAACGAAATACAGGAAGAAAAAATTATAGGAAAAAGCCTTAATTTGCTGAATAGTGATTTCTAGAGATATGTGAAATACTCGGCGAGACAAGGGAAACACTGCATAGCTATAATGAGAAAGAGATTGATCAATATGTTTATCTTTCCCAAACGTCAGGTTAGCGTCGCGCATGTAAATAATTTTCATGAAATATCCGAACTTTCTTTTTAACTGAAAAGATTAGTCGATCGACTGAGTTAAATAGGTTTTAACAGATTCGCTTATTGTGTTACACTAACCAAAAGTTAATAACTAACAAAAGGGTGGAGCCATTTTGTTGACAATATTGCGTCAACTAGAGAGAAAGAGAGAAAAAAAAAGAAAGAAAGAAATTCATATAGTAGAAAAGACGTGAGAGAAAATTTCAAAGAAATGAAGAAGAAAAAAAAACGATGTATGAAATAAAGAGAGAGGGTGGATAGAAAAGAAAAGGTAGCGAAAACAATCCAAAAATCAAGGAAAAAACGCAAAAACAAAAGATCGAAGCAAAAAGAATAACAAAAATATTTTAAAAAGATATATGCAAATATATAAAAAAAAAAAGGTTTGTGTTGATTGTACTTGATTGAAATACGTCGTTTTCTGCATTCAATTTTGTTACTATTTTGTTATTTAAAAAGAAAGTAAAAAAAAAAAATATATTAGAAATAAAACATCAGACAAATAAAGCAATTTAACAATAAAATATTGCACAAAATAAAACAAGACAAAATGTCATTTTCGTTAAATGCCGACGAAAATTGATGTTTCTAATTTACTTATTTTGTCAAAGTATTTTTCCAGCAGAGTGGAACATCTAATTTAGAAAAAAAAAAAATGCTGTAGAATGCTAACATATTTGGAATTAAATTGCTAGTTTCTTCTCTTTCTTAATATTAATGTTGTATTGATTGGCTCCATCAAAAACATTGTTTCAATATACATGGAACATCGAAGTTGATTACATTCGGATAAAGCGTGACACGTTTTCTCTGAATAGACATCCTTCAAAACGTGTTTATTAAATTTCTTTAGATTCATGACGATGAGAAATCTATCTGTCGATTACTGAATACAATCTAGTATACATACGGTCTTATTCATTTATTTCTCATATATATAGAGATATAAAACACATGAAAAGAGGGGAGGGGGTAAAGATGCCTTATGAAATATCTTTCACCTTCTCTTATATTACGCACACTCACTCACACATATGCGCGCACACTTGCACAGACATATGTGTATGTGTGTTTACGTGTGTGTATTTACGTGTGCGTGTGCATAAATGTAAAAAGGAACAATAAGGGCGAATTCAATGCATGACTTATGATTATCTTATTTCCGACAGAGCTTCAATTCCAGTAGCAATAATAAATGACATATCGATTATTATTACTAATACTAATACCACTACTGCTACTACTACTACTATTACTACTAATACTAATACTAATACTACTAATAATAATAACAATAATAATTGGAAAGATACGTAAGTAACTCAGCCTTTCTAGGGATTTGAGTTACATGAAGGTAAATGTCATGCCAGCTGTTATCGGAGCACTGGGAATATTCCCGAAAAGCTTAGGAAAAAGGTTGATGGAAATTAAATGAAAAGTTGGCACCATCCAGACGATAACATAGCTGAAAATAGTTAAAATCTTGTTGAGAGTGCTTGAGTATTGAGGAAACTTGTTGTCACTTAATCCCCAGTGTAAGCAACTATGTTACTACTGGTCTGAATACGCAGCCAAATAATAATAATAATAATAATAATAATACTTCAGCATTATTAGTATTGAAGAGAATACAAAGGAAAAGGCCAAGGACATAAAGAGAGAGAGAGAGAGAGAGAGTACCACTAATTTCTAGTAATAACTATTATGTGTGTAGTAGTAGTAGTAGTAGTAACAATAATAATAATAATAATAATAATAATAGTAATAATGTATTCATTCATACCTTGAATATTACTGTCAAATATGGTCTGGTGTTTATGCTGTATATCTAGAGTTTCTTAACAACATCCAAAGAAAAATCTGTAATGTTATCGATACTGACCTGGCATCTCTGCTTCAGTCTCTTTCCCATTCCGTTACGTAGCTTAGCTGTGCCTCTTCAATAAATATCGTCATGGAAATTGTTCTGATGAGCTTTCCACTTTGGACTCTCGACTGTACTAGATTGGCAGATAGACCTCATCGTTTTACACTTGAAATTACTAGATGTAACCGTAAATTCTATGCTGACAGTTTCTTCTCTCGCACTTCCCACTTGTGAAACTCTCTTCCGGTTTATCGCTTTCTAATCAACGTTGATCTTCAAAAATTTAAATGCAGTGTCGATCGTTATCTTCTCAATTCTTCTTCTTTTATTGGCTTCTCTCCTTAATCTTTTTCTTAGATCCTTTTACACTCAGTAACCTTTTGTGTGCTATTAGCTTTATCGGCTTATTTGGGGTGAAATGATTATTATTATTAGTAGAAGTAGTAGTAGTAGTAGTTGTAGTAGTAGTAGTAATAATAATAATAATAGTAATAAATATATTTGCATAATTTAGATAATGAATATGCACATGTCTTCGATGTTGGCTTACATCATAAGTAATAACTTGGAAATAGATTGCACAGAATAGAAAACAATAATAATACGACGCTTTAAATAAAATAAGTGCTAGTATATAAGACAAAATGATATAGACTCCTGAGATATTGCCACTGAAGAATTTGGTAAACACTCCCAATAGTATGATCAAGTATATACTGATTTTCTAAGCTTCGCACCCAATGAGGATCGAACTCACTACTTAGTCGTAATTGTTTTAGCGAGGTAAGCTTGTTAACCATTACGCCACGCCGAGGTAACCTTAAACGATTGCGTCTATAAATGTAGTATTTAAATACAATTATTATTCCAGTAGTCATAGGAGGGAATAATTAAGAATACTAATATACATTTTAGGAAAATCTCAGGAAATCCATTTGAAACACACAAGATTGTATTAATGGAAACATTTTATGCTCAATTTCCTGGAAACTCTTGCATTTACCACAAATAAAAAATTGACAAAAATAAAATAAAAAAGATGGTAAATGAAAACTAAAAAGAACAAATCAAAACAAATAAATAAATACATAAATAGTAATAATAATAATAACAACACCAACAATATCTAGAAGTTAAAATAATTGTGCACTTCACACTGGTATCAAAGGTTGGTGTTCGAACACAGGTAACAGTTGGAATTTTGAATGCCTATTTTCAAAATTGGAATTTCTTCATTTAAGCACGATGCCGTTTTAAACTAAGCTTTCTGAAAATAATAATTTTCTTAGTATTTCATTTACGTCGATGTTTTAGGACGTACTATTTTGTCTATGATACTAATTAGTCAAAAAAGTGATTAAACGATAATTAATAATTCAGATTTACCAGAACGTTTTAATCAACATTTGTATTTTGCTGACGAAGTTTTTGTACTGAATTTTTCTCAGTGTTTAAAAAAAGGCAAGGGCTATAATTCATTCCCTAAACAGGTTCGACCAGGAGTTTAGTTGCCTCTCATAACAGTATGACAAACGATTACATTTTAAGGATTAAAACAGTTTAGACTAGCTGGGTAAACTTCTGTGAAATTTTGAATGCAGCAAAGAAAATTCAGTTTAAATTTTACGTTGTTGTTGAAAAGTGCAGGTTTGGTTTGTTTTGTTTTGTTTTACGGTATATCAACCTCAATGAG
>CAHIKZ030000669.1:945000-955000 GCA_903632075.3 Acanthosepion pharaonis | reverse complement strand
TAGGATCGAACTTAACGCACTGGCAGATCGTCATACGAGACCAGATTGCTGGTCAATCTACTACGGTAGGTACTTATATGGAATGCTAACCAAATGTTCGAAGAATTTGAAGAAAAAGCGTGAACTGAATCTGGCATGGATCTTTAAAAAGAATACCCGCTCGGCCCGGTGGCTAGGATCAAAGTGTAGTATCTGTGCTTTGTGAGCTGCCGAGCCGGGTGTCTGTCGAACTCTGTGCTTGCAGAGAGGAACCCGGACGAAGCTCCGCCGAAGGGTAGGGTTTCGTTCGGGGAGGTTGACGGAACTAGCCCGCTTGGACGGGTTTAGATGGGTTTTATTTTTGGCTGGGCCTACGGGCTCGGACATACCCACATTAAAAAGGCCTTGTGCCACATTCAATTCCTGTGGGTGAATTGATAAATACCATCTTTACTGCTCCCGAAAGGGATAGTTACTATTTTCACTTATTGAATTGAATCTCAAATGTACTACTGAGAAAGAGACAGATAAACGCGTATTAGAGGATCTTTTTTAAACTGTAGCAACAATTTCCGTGCCAATCGTGGCGGTCGTCAGGCAGTAAATAATAATAAAGTCAGTCTTACCAGTCATATAAATAACACCAACACAAGCGCACAACACGCGTAGGATTCGCTATTAACAGATTAAATGCTTTTACGGATATTTTTTTCATGTCGGATTTTGAAGATTACCTCAGATCTGCTACTCAACAATCTGCTCAGCTCAGGAGAGATAATAATATTTAATTTCTTCACCAGACATAAATTAGATCTTTGGAATAACTATGCAAACAAACGGTTTTTCTTCCTCTTTTTTTTTTTTTTTTACGAATTCCCACTTCACTTCGGGAATTCATCCACATGTTTACTTCTATCCTCATATATCATCTGCAGTCCATTTCATTTGATTGAAAAATATCTGCTTCCAAAGTTCTTCGATAGTTCCAGTGTACACCAGATCAGGCCGGTTATCAGTCTTCATAGTAGTTTTATATAGCACGTTCTGTACTAAACATTCACCTTCCAAAGGATATTGTTCTTTACAGAAATAAAGAGACGGATAGATAGGGAGTTAGAATTATAAAAAGCAACACCCTTCATCAATTTATTATGCTTTTTCACCAAATAATGCATTATATCTATGCTAAAAAAGCACCTCGGCTTTTCTGTTAAATAACTTAAGGTATTTGCAAAATTTAGGTAAGTCGTTATCAGAGAAAATTATCAATTATCAAGCTTGTTCAACAGAGGATAAAACCAAATTATATTTATCCCTTTATAGTACTTCACCCTTGTGTAGTCTTGCTTGTGCATCAAATCAGATAGGTGACCGCTCTTTCTTTTTAATGTCGATGTATATTCAACTTGATTTGGATGTTGGAACTATGGGCATTTTCTGACTCTTGCTACTCACCGATTTACAAACTTGAAAAACAACAGCAGAATTGTTACAAAGTTGTTATAAACCGGGTTATTAGTTTGTTTTCCGTATGGACAGTAAACACCTTTCAATTAAAACAACGTCTATAGAATTGACTTCCTACATGCATGATAAAATTCGACACTTTGGCAAATTTTATAACATTTTTTCCCGATATTATCCACTTTTCTATAATTGCATTTTCTGGGAACTATCTGTGCCTGATCTCATATGCTCCGTAATCAAACAGACAATATTTTGTTGGCTACACCCTGGTATTTTTGAACGCTAGAATTCACATTTACGCTTATCATATAAGATTATCCCATAACGGCAACGATAAAGAATGTGGAATTTGATCAGTGTTTATCCACAATTTTCATTCGGATGTGCAACATTTAATCAAAAAATTGGAAGAGTAAATAAACAAGCGGACATTGTCGATTGAATTTAATAAAACTTTTATACATACATACACATACACGCGTGCCGCGCGCACACACACACATATACATAATGTTTACAATTTGCTTTTTTAAAGAGGAAGTGTGTGTAATATTGGAGATAGAATGTTTATAGATATATGTGATATGGACATAGGAATCAACACCAATAACTGAAGACTGCACTGAAGCGTGAACATGACAGTCATCATGCAATATTGATACATACGAATATCATATATATATATATATATATATATATATATATATATATATATATATATATATATATATATATATATATATATATATATATATATTATTTGTTTGCACTCGTAAAAACAATACGCTAGATTTAGGTGATCAATACTGTCGACTGAAGATAGGTCAGTGGTAGTAACTCTAACTAATGTCAAATTGGTTGGGTTTCAATCCTGGCTTGAGGCGTTCGGATGTCTGGTCGCACTGGGCAGCTGTGATACAGCGAAACAGTACTGTCCGTGAATTGTATATATGTTTAATTTTACTTTAGGATAGATCTTTTTACGTTAAATTTAAAATCTTTAGCTAAGTTGTAAATAATTTTAGAACGTTCTAAACCAACCACTATTTTTAATATAAATTATAAAAGTGTGTTTTTTTTTTAAAATTGAATACATATGTGTCAGAATCTTGACCGATGAAGGACCTAGACAGAATTTCGATTTTACACTAGAAATCATTTTTCATCTCTCATTGACTCCCCAGGACTTTGATTTACGCTTTATTTTCCTTACTTTTATTTTCAACTGCCATTTTAAGTAACAATTTCTGTCCACAATTCGTATGTTAAATTAGGTCTTCACGGGTTCTAATGTCAGCTAATACAACTGATACAAACTCTTTTGGTCTCACTGTCTATTCTCTCTTCCACTCCTCTCTATATACACACCTTCTCCTTTCTCCCTCCTCTTACACGACCATAAATTTACATCTTTCTTTCCCCCACTCTCTCAATATGGAATCAGTATATTTATAGTAAATCTATTCTTAAGTTTTAAACGTGGGGTGATTTTTTCCATTTACATTTGGTTCACAGATCTGAAGAATTGAGGCCATTTTTATCGACCTCAATGAAATAAATTATCACCTATGGCATTTTAAGTGTTTGTTTTTCATTATATAATAATCATTGCTCTGTCTTTGACATAGATCTCTCACTGGATCTCTATCCTCCTGAAAAATCTCATACGGATTACCAATATTTTATTATATATATATATATATATATATATATATATATATATATAGAGAGAGAGAGAGAGAGAGAGAGAGAGAGATGAATTTACATCGCGATTCTATTTATGTATGTGCGTAAATGAGTGTGTGTGCGTGTGCTTAAGTGACTGTGTGTGCATTATGATGCACAAATCCTCGGTCGATTATAGGATAACATTTATCAGTGATTAACTTAGAGTATTCAGCTTTAATATAATGTTAATAATTTTCTATTTAAATTCAATATTTCCCCTGACACACTTGCATGAAAATTATCTTCTCTCTCTCTCTCTGTATGTATGTATGTATGTATATGTGTGTGCGTGTGTGCGTTAATCCTGTCGATTAAGTAATTGTCCTTTTCTTATCAATAATACAAAATACATCGAACTTGACGCATCAGTAATTAATTCATCGTCAATACTCGCATATGTCAGCTCGTTGACGACATGCCTAATTTGAAATTAAACTCAGTGTTTCAATTGGTGTGGGATTTGCCAGCAAGTTCATTGATGGCGAATTAGGATGGATAATTTGATAGCATCGGGCATCAAAGTTATTGAAGAAAAATTACATTGAAGAAGAGAGAAAAACGGCATGGCTGGAATCATCAATCTTAATTTCTATAGCAGCAAAATTTAATATCATTAACAGTAAAACTTGAATTAATTAAAACATTTCCGGCAAAGAAAGAATTTCTGTTTGCATTTCGGAGCTGATGAATTATTATACATTAATTTATTTGGACTAACATCCGCATCTTGATCGTTAATGTGAGGGACATTAGGATTAAGGTTCTAAAATATCCATCATCTGATTATCCTACAAATATTCTTGTGTGCTTCCATGTTGAATAATAGTATAATGTGTTTCATATATCACTAATGATGAGATCGATTACAACTGAGTGATCTATATTTATTTTTCTAGTCTGGGAAGTGTTTTAACAGAAAATGGAATATCTGACACCGAAATCCCAAGATGCATTGCAATAGCAAAAGACGCCTTCCAAAAAGTAATCAATGCATTAACAGGAAAATTTCGTTAGTCACAAAAAAAGGTACTACACTTCTATGTTATATCAATTCTCCTATATGGCAATAAATACTAGACAATACAGCCTCGTAGATGAAAAAAAGACTTAAGGCAACCGAAATGTGGTTCTAAAGAAGGATGCTGAGAATGCCATGGACATTAAAGGAAAACGGAAAGAGAAAGGCTCAAAGCGGATTGGTTGTCTTCACCTCGTTGTCTGGTGGCTGACTGTTTAATTGCCTGTTTCTGCCAAAATAATATACCTTTCTTCAATGGGAAAAGAAGAACATGAAAGCTATGGCACCTACGAATTAATAAAGAATAATTAGCAAAGACCAGCGAAATAATAATAACTTCATTAAAAGTGCTCACTTTGAAATTTCTAGAAGTTCATTAAATATTACATACGCCTGAAGAAAACCAGACATTAAAACGACAGAAACGTCGTGGTTATTGAAACGTAAACGAAAACACTAATCTGGCTAGACTAATATTGAGTAAAAATATTTAATAGTAACGTGCCAATTGTACAACAAGCTGAGTAATAAGCTCGGACCTAATGTGTACACAGACATATAAACAAGTACCAGGAGATGTTTATATATATATATATATATATATATATATATATATATATATATATATATATATATATATATAAAGGTTAGTTAGTTAGTTTATGCAAATTTAGGTAATCCGTTTGGGTAGACCTGAGGAGGATGATATCCAGAGAGCTCAATGTATATATGCGTATACTTGATGAGGTCCGTAAAAAACGTGTGAATTTCTTTTCATTTTTCATTTCAGCTTTTGGAAGGAAAGTCTGATGATCCAGAACCCTGTTAAAGGGGTTATGGTGAAATAGCTTATTACATGGAATCTTAACGTGGTCTGTCTTTTATTCAAACAAATATATATATATATATATATATATATATATATAATCCGACAAATACATTAAATAAAATCAAAATTAATTATTTTAGTAGGATTTTTTCTTTACAACAGAGAGGGGTCGCTAGTCCTACACCAAGCAATTAGACTGGTTGGCAACCAAGGCTAAAGAACCCAGTATATCCTGTTTTTAACCCTTAGATGGGGTATAGAATTGGATCCTTTTTCGGCCTCGATTGGAATTTGAACTCAACATGCCAAGCGCAGTGCACATCCAATGAAGTACGAAGTAATATATTCACGTTATCGCTCTTTTTGCACTGAACTGGGCATATGTCACTATTTCAAGAAGGGGGTGTTTGCCTGTCTGGAAAATCAGCATGCGAAATATTGATCTTTTACTTTGTGTTTGAACACCGCCCACTGGTGTAGGCATGAAGCTACCGTAGCTTTAAGGCATGCCCTTAAAGGATTTACTTAATTTAACTAAATATAGAAAATGGTTAGCAGTGGATTGAATTGGGCGAAAAGAAGATTGCTTTGCGCCAAATCCCCAAACAGAGGGGACGCATCTGCCTAGAAAGAGTAGCATTCAAAATGGCGACATTTACCTATCTGAGGATTTATAGGTCATTCTATTATTGAATTATTTTGTAGATCATTCTACTATTGAATTATTTTCACATCGTCAACAAAACGAACTCACAGAACTTTTCAGAAAGCAGCTTTAAGCGTTGACATTCCTAGTGTGTTAGAGTCAGTTGTGGGATTAAAATCTTATTAGAGAAAAATTTATTACTTCCGATATGACACAAGCCCACAAAATCCTTGTGCATGCCTTGTGTGTGTGTGTTTTTTTTTTACTAAGTTTAGCACAAGTATGGGGCACACAGTGAGGATCGTGTTTACTATTTAACAGTAATGGTCAACCAGATCAGCTTGTTATCCATTACCTCACACTGAGACCCCCCTCTTGCACTCGTATTTGACTTTGAAACTGCAATTCTACTTCTTTTATGTGCCAGATTTCTTTTTCAGAACGAAGACGATTATAGCTCTCCCTATCTTCCTCTCTTTTACTTCTAGCTACAAATAGTGCAATTGATTACATAGTATGTCCTTATCGGCAAGTTTCAGTCCCTAGATTATTTAATAATTTAATTATTCGGTAAAGACTACAATCAATGTACTGTGATTAAGCTTTTTATTTAATTTTTCTTGTGTTCATACAAGTGTTTTCTTTTCTGGCCACAAAGTGTATAAAAACCGTCCAAAATTTCTGGATTTCCGAGTACCTTCCACTTCGCATTTAGACACTATCAAGGATCTTTAATTTAATTGAATGTATGGGGTGTATTGTGTATGTATCTAGAGTAAATCTGTAGATGAGCTTATTATGCTTGTATTTTCTACTTGTATATTTCGGATGGATTTTGGTAGGGTTTTGTGTGTGTTTAAATGAGTTCTTATGAAGCTGTGGCCGGATAGGTGTAACATAAGTCGTCTGGATAGGCATGTAGTAGTGTGAACGATGTAACTATTTATGATTTTGGTTTGATCAGGAACACAGTTCCTTATGGGACATTTGAACACTTGAATAATGTTGGTTCTTAGTAATTTTGATATTGCAAGTTTGTTGTTATTTTGATGATAAGGTTTGCTGTATTAAATTTTTTGTGATAGATAATTAATTTAATTTTCTGGTTAGGCTCGACAAGGGTAGTGTATTTCTTTATGATATTTCTAAGTGAAGATTAATCCTGCTTATTGTTGACGTGTATTTGTCTTTTGTAGAAGATGTTAATGTAATTGTTTTTAGCTGTGTGTCAAGATCGTTATTAGTTACATTTAAAAAAAATATTCTAATTTGGTGGTCAATGAGGTAGTTAGAAAAACGATTGTTAACTAGTTTTGACTATTTATTTAAAAAAAAGCTTAATCGTAGTTCCTTGTCAGTCACCTTTTAACGAAACGTGTATAAAATAGGATTTCTGCCAAAATAAAATATATATATATATATATATATATATATATATATATATATATATATATATATATATATATATATATATATACCTAGTGAGCCAGACAAACCTACCTAGATTATTCGGTAAAGACTACAATCAATGTACTGTGATTAAGCTTTTTATTTAATTTTTCTTCTGTTCATACAAGTGTTTTCTTTTCACCTAAACGGATCGTCAGGGAAAGTTTGGCTTAGCCAAACTTTCCCTGACGATCTGTTTAGGTGAAACCTAGGCAGGTTTGTCTGGCTCACTAGGTGTATCTAGGTCTGCTCTACGGTTGTATTGAGCTCTTTTGTTAGTTAGTTGTTACTCGTATCGGGGTTTTTTCTTTGGGCTTCAGACCTGCATCTGTGCGATTTTTTGTCGGCAGAAGTCCATGTTTGTAGCTCTTTCTTTTTTTAAAACCTTTTTTCCCTCGAGATTGATTTGATTAGCAAATCAAAAATTCGAGGGTTTTTCGAAACGAGTCTAGTTATCTATATTTATATGTATATATATATATATATATTTATATATATATATATATATATATATATATATATATATATAAGAGAGAGAGAGAGAGAGAGAGTTCTCCATAACCGAGCACTTTTGGCTATTCTTTGAGTAATTGACCACTCTTGGACTATTATTACACGATTTATGTCCAGAAAAGAAAACACTTGTTGTTCGAATAAAAGAAAAATTAAATAAAAAGTTAATCGCATTACCATGTCTGTCGTCTCTAATAAATATATATATATATATATATATATATATATATATATATATATATATATATATATATATACGTTGGATTGAGGAATAGGAGAGCCGAGTTCGATATATATATATATATATATATATATATATAAGTACGTGTACATATGTTTATATATGTGTGTGTTCCTGTATATTTGTGTTGACATCAGTATTGATTGTCATCAATACCATCTCAAGAATCAAGTTTAAATATGAATTGTCTGGTATTGATATCATATTTAAGACGCCAAATGAATTGAGAAGGAATGTAGGAAGAGATGTTATTCTACGTTAGTGAAGTGGCAAGCTGCTTTTAATTAGACTCGAACACATACCCCCAGCACCAGTGGTAAATGTGTAACTATTGTAATCATACATTCCCTAGATTTCATTCCGATGTATGAGAAAAATAGTAACAAATCTGTCCATATTGAATACTGATGAAAACCCAGGTCGAATTTTAAAGCTTGAATCACGAAAAGTTACAATAAGAATACACATTCTAATCTTTTATCAAATAAGTCATAAAAAACAAATTTACAATTATTGCTAATCTTTATTTGATTTTTATGTTTCCTCGACTCGCACACAGCAGAAATACTTGAAGGAAAATATTTGTAAAAGTTATAAAATAACCAACATCTTTTATTTTTTTTTTTATATATATATATTTTAATTATAGGGTTAAAAGGCGTGCTTATATTTAATAAACTTTCAAAGACGATCTTTTTGTTATCACCAAATTGACAAAGGGAATATTGTTTTTATACAACGTCTCTTCCATCACACCCTGCTAGAGAAAGGGCTTGAAAATTTCACTTGATTTTCATGTATTCTCGGCTCGCACTCAGACAAAAATACTTAGAGGAAAATATTTATAAAAGCTATAAAATAACCAACATCATTGTATTGTTTTTATTTTTATTTTAATTATAGGGTTAAGAAATTTTAAACACTTTTCCTGTAAGATCTCTCACCAAAGAACTGAGTCACGTGATGGACAAGGTATTTATCATTGGTCCCTAAAAACGCCATCTTGCTGTATCAGTTTATATCCAGGACATCATGCAAGTGGGAACATGAAGCATATTTTTGATATTTGCACCTCAGTCCAAGGCATAATTTTCCATCCCCTCCGGAATATGTCAGTCGGAGAGAAAGTTAACGTGTTAATAATGATATAACAACGGCAACACAATTATCAAAAAACTACCTACACACGTTTTATGTTAGAGATAAATATCATAAAAATTGTTCGTTACAGCAAAGACATATTTTCCCCACACCTTGACACTTTATGTGACGAAACTGAAGCGCGCAAGACTCATGGGCGCGCTTAATCATTTATCATAATTTGCTTATTAATTAATCTTTTTTTTTTTAAATATTTAATTCTTTTCAAATCAATTAAAAAGCAGAAATAAGAAAAAGAAGCTTAGTTGCTTAATGTCACTCATCGTCACGCATAAATACGTTCGCACATACAAATACATCAAACGTCGAGCTGCATACCTTACGCATGCTCAGAACAGTCATTGGTGCATGCGCATGGACAAACGTCGCTTTCGACTGAATAATACACCGAACGGCGTGAAACACCGTGTCAAATTATTATTGCTATTAATATTATGAACATAGCTGTTATATTTCTTCATATTAGTTTTGTTTATTTCAATATGGCACGTTATTATTTTAACACAAATACTAAAGAATTTGATACGAAACATGTGAATTTTAATTTCTTCCTTCCGTATAATTAGACAATTTCAAAAAACAACTTTGGAATTTGACAGCAATTTAAAAAAACAGGCGGTTTGTGTTTGTTCTCTGCTTAATATCCTTAAATATTCTTAATATCTCCAAATAGTTGGTGTGTGTGTGTGTGTGTGTGTGTGTGTGTGTGTGTGTGTGTGTGTGTGTGTGTGTGTAAAGCATATACCTTGTACAAAAAGAAACAATTTATTTTGAACATAATCACCTTCCTAATCGATAATACACTAAATCGAAATCTTCTTGAGAAATCACGTGGATGGAACACAACACATTGAAGGTAATAAATGTATATATATATATATATATATATATATATATATATATATATAGATACGTAGATAGATATATGTGGGTGGGTGTGGATGTGATTGTTACGATATTGGATCTTAT
>CAHIKZ030000669.1:900000-940000 GCA_903632075.3 Acanthosepion pharaonis | reverse complement strand
GTTTAATATTAATAATAGAAATAACAGTAATAGAACTGGGACTGTTAAGGTAACATCATTATGGAATTGGCAAGAATACCGAGAAAAACTATTGAAATTCTGAAGAATTTTGTGATCGACCAGTGGATAAGTTTTATAAAAAAACAAAATCTTGGTACTTATGCAACAACTGATTACGAATGACAAAACTTTGCTATATATCCAAAGGAACAGATAAAACTTATTTAATGAAAAATCGTTTAATATATAATACTTATATTAAAATTTACGGAACTTAGTTTAGTCTAGTACATTAGTATGATGTACCGAATGAGGATAAAACTCACTACAATAGTAATGGCAAACGAAAGAAACACACACTACTAGGGTAGGCAACTGTGCAGTTATCTCTTCTTACAAATATGAAGTGATTTGTTTTGTTTTGTTTTTATAGTTCGGAAATAATTTTAAAAGTACATGAAAACTTATAACAGAATAATAATAATAATAATAATAATAATAATAATAATAATAATAATTTCGAACGTACTCATTGAATTAACTTGCGTGTGTATTTTCCCGCCTTCGTCGGTTGCGCTGGCGTCTGGAAAGCAAAGGCACGTGGATTGGAGGAAACTCCGAACGAAGAACAAAGACGACAGATGCACAGAGTGACTGAGAGAAACACAAAACAGACTTCGCGTCCGGGTGGGGGAACTGTGGTAAACGATGGAGTAAAATCAGTTACGACGAAACGGAATTGTGTTCAGCAGCGGACTGTATCATTTCTGATGTTTCCTCGGCCAATCTGCCTGGTTTGCTGCTGCTGCTGCTGCTACCGTTGTTACCCCTGAAGGCGAAGTTTTCCTACTCACGCAGACACACATCTGTCATTCACTCTCTCTCTCTCTCTCTCTCTCTCTCTCTCTCTCTTTCTTTTTGTGTGTGTGTGTATGTGTGTGTGTGTGTGTGATGGTAGTCAATCCTGGTTTTCTAGTCCTTCTGTTGGCTGTCAACTAGTCCCACCTACTTTGCTTACCTCCAAATCTTTTGCATAAAATAGACTTACATGAACCAAATTAGACGACTTTTTTATCTTCTTTCGCATGACATTATAATCTTCTAATGTCTTACTCTGGATTTAAACAATCCAAAATAAACCTGCAACTAGTTAAGAATTGAAAATAGCAGAACAAATTAAACTTTAATGCAATCAAACGACAATATTAAACAGTAAGAATAATGAGACGACTCGCTGTCATTTAATCACAAGTGATATTAGAAATTGGGGCAAAAGAATTACAACTGGAGAAAAACTTCAAAAAGTACAATAATAATAATAATAATAATAAAAATAAAGTTGTCAAAGTACAAGGACCTTAAAATAGAAATCTCGAAAATGTGGCATATGGGAACATCAACAATCCCTGTTGTAGTTGGAGCCCTAGGACTGGTTGGAAAAGATTGCAGTAGACTAATTGAAGGGATTCCTGGAAGTCCATGCCTCAAGGAGATACAAAAAATTGTTCTGACAAGTACAGCCCACACCTTACGAAGGGCTTTATCTATGTAATTTAATACTTTTTTTCTTTTTTTTTCTGTCAGTGGAAAGTGTCATGACGCCATTTCTAACTTTAGACCCGGAAAGACCCGGAAAGAAATGTGTAAACGCCAGAAATCAAATAAAATAAAAATAATAATAATAATAATAATAATAATAAATGACTTGCCTACAGGATTTCAGTGCTTCTAGAAAAAAAGGATTTCAAAAATTGTCAAATTATAAGGACCTGGAAATCGAAGTAACAAAAATGTTCAAACTTAAAACAACGATTATCTGTTTTGGGACAGGGATATTGGGCTTGATAAAGAAGGGTAGCAAAAATCATGGGAGTAAAATTCCTGGACACATCGGCATCTCAGAGCGACAAAAGATGACTTTGGACGGAACTGCACATATCTTCCGCAAAGCCCTCTTCATCTAAACAAAACGACACAAATGTGCATAGATAACTCACCTACAGTGCCCGTTTTTACTCGTAGACATTGGGGGGGGACTTGAATATTAGGCAGTTAAAATTACTCGCAGACAAGAAGATAGTACAAATAATAATAATAATAATAATAATAATAATAATAATAATAAAACCTTTCCCCACGGAAAAATGATGTTCAGAAAAAACATCACTAATACTAGAAGGTGGAGATATTACCAAGTTATTTTTTTTTACTAATATTCACCCAGTACAAGGCCCAAGAGCCACTTGTGTTAGATGGTTACTGAGTAGAATTAGCGTAAGAATGGACAAGAGTTAGGAGTACATAGCTGAAGTAGACTTTAGAAGGAACGGGAAACTCAATCCTAAACAGGAAACAATGGATAAACCTTTACTCATGTTCAAAAGACCAAGGAGGAATATGAACACTGGAAATGGTCTAGATAATAGAACTTTGAGATTCAAACGAATCACAAGCTCCACACTAGAAGATCTGATGCAATTATTTTTAATAATGAGAAAAGATACACGTCAAAGAAGTGAATATTTTTGGTTCCATCAAATCATAGTATAAAAGTAAGAGAAAGTAATCAGAATTTTCTAGACAGCTATACCCACTGGGCATAAATAAGCAGTGAGATTGATGACCAAGATCCTTCAATGGAGGTACTGGAAAACTGCAGAAGAATCGAAAGCGTTCACAAACCATCGTTATTAAAAAACAATACTATACCGAGGAGGGTGCTGGACTATTGAGGATACTTGCTGTCACTTGATCTCCTGTTTAATCCATTAGTTACTATTGATGTGATAACTCGGTGAGTGCAGAAATAATAAAATGGTTGAAATAATCAAGAATACTCATTGGAATGAATGGAGTAGGGAGGGATGGGATTTTCTGTCAGACGAGAAAAGCAAGTTGCATAATTCATTAAATAACAATAATAATAATAATAATAATAATAATAATAATAATAATAGCAACAACAACAACAAGAACGACAACAAGAGCATTTAAATTTCCCTCTTATTAAGCCATATGAAATTGACTGTTAGATGCTATTGGTATTTCCCACAATGATTTAAATACGGGTAATAAAAATAGTATCAAAGACATCATTGTAAATTGGTGATTAAATTTCATATAATGAGACTAAAATTAGTTGTCATGTTTTTAGATAACTAGTGTCTGGAGTCTGTCACGTAAAATTTATATATAACTAGCTAAAATAAATGAATTATTATATATATATATATATATATATATATATATATATATATATATATATATATATATATATATATATATATATATATGGGGGTATGTGTGTCTATGTATGTTAAAATTACAGACAGAGTCTCTATAAAAAGACAATATGAATAAAAACGAAAGGAAAATTTATCTTAGCTGACGCATTTCGTTCTTTGAGGGAGAAGATAGTTAGCTAGTTACCTAGATAGATAGATAGATAGATAGATAGATAGATAGATAGATAGATAGATAGATAGATATTTCGTTTACTTTTGCTTGTTTCTCAATCGCAACTAGACTAGTTGCTGTTGAATCCCAAGCGATTACTGAAAACGCTTAGTTTAGTAGAACGACATAAGGCCAGATGATGGGGTAGAATAGATAGTAGTAGGAAGATTATGTTACGCCAATCTTCTGAGTGGGAAGGCATTGATACCATAAAGCAGCTGCAATCTTTATCGCTGAAAATGAAGGCGATCAGATAAAAAAGGAAGAAAGAAAAACTTGGCATAAAATGAATAAAGAAAGATAGAGAGAGATAGGGTGGCGAATGTGAAGAAGAGGTTGAAAGAAAAAGAGGACTAAATGAATAACTAGAGAAGAGACGGAGAAGCAAAGAGAAAGAGGAGGATAAGTGTGAAGATAGAGAGGGAGGAGAAGCGAAGAGAGAGGTATAAGAGGGATGAGCGAGTGAGTAATTCATTGAAATTGCAAACATTGTGAATAAGAATATAATAGATTTGATTATCAAATTTGAATTTCATTCAAATATCTTCATAAATGTACTATGGGTAACAAAACCTTTCAGCGAAAAACCTCTTTTCACCTGTGCATTGTCGAGTTTTAAAAAAATAAGCCCCGTTAAGGAAACTTTTTTAATAATTTAGGGTCGATAAAGTTATCGACTGCAATACAAATATTTTTTCGCATCGTGTATACTAAGCTTACCTTGATCGGGTACAAGAATAAATTTTAGGAAATATGGAAAGGAAGACTGTGTTGGTCCAGTCTGAACTAAGGATGGTGTTTTCCTTGGAAATCAGCATTTGAAATCAGCATTTAAAATCCTGGCATTTTTACCTCGGCTCGAACACCAACTAGGGTTCGTAGCTATAACAGCTGGGCTCATTTGATTCTGCATTCGTTATCGTAAAAATAATTGTTAGCACTAACTTTTAAACTGATATTATCTTTGAAATTATCATTTGGTGCTTGCATTATTTTTCTCATTCACTAAACAATATTCATTTAGCCTAATAGGCAAACAATACTGAATATATTTAATTATTATTATAAAAATTATTCTAAATAAAAAATAACTTTATATGAATGTATGTAATAATAATAATAATAATAATAATAATAATAATAATAATAAAAACTACTAAAATGCATAATCGTACTGTTATTGTGTTGACGTCTTGAGTAGCAGAATGATTGTCACTAACTCGCCCAGAAATGCTATTAAAAAAAAAACAACTCACAAATAATTCTTCATGTGAGGATAGCATAAGATAATTTATTCTAATTTATGCATCATGATATCTTCATTTAAAGTTCATTTATTTGTTTGGTTGTAATTTTTTGTTTTGTTTTTTGTTGTTTTTTTATTTATTTATTTATTTTTTTCAATTTTGCAAATTTGTGTTCGGCCTAGTGCTTATTATTCATATCGAAACTTCCTTGTTTACTAAAGACCGTATAATGACAACCTGAGTAGTTACTATGAAAAGTAAATAAAATTAAGATGAAAGAAATACTAGTCAAAAGTTAATAATCGTAATACCAAATGATCATGCTAAATTTGTTCAAGTACTTACTGTTACATAAAATTCCATTTTTATATTACTTTAGTTTTAGGCGGCAATATACGAATTGGTCTTAAATTTCGTTTTTACACGACTCATACGTTTTTTAAAATTTACCATCAATATATTAATTTACCATCAATATTATATATATATATATATATATATATATATATATATATATATATATATATATATATATTTACCATCAATATATTAATAGAAATTAAAGAAGACTTGAAACCAAAATATGTAAAGTTAATGATTTCTTCAAAGTACACTCTGAAAAACGAACATAATAAAAACTATTTTACATGTATCGACTTTAGGCACCGAAGTACTTTGAATCAAATTTTTCCAGGGAGTCTTTCTTTGTCGTTTGTTATATGAAAAATGTATTTATATTAGAATTAACGGTGTAGTCAACAGAAGGAGGAATAATAATAATAATAATAATAATAATAATAATAATAATAATAATAATAATAATAATAAAAAATTCCAGTAGACTAATCGAAGGGATTCCTGGAAGTCCATGCCCAAAGAGATACAAAAAATTGTTCTGACAAGTACAGCCCACACTTTACGAAGGGCTTTATCTATGTATTTTTCTTTTCTTTTTTTTTTTTTGTCAGTGAAAAGTGTCATGATGCCATTTCTAACCTTAGGTCCCTGGGCGGGACCCGGAAAGAAATATGTAAACGCCAGAAATCAATGGAAATAATAATAATAATAATAATAATAATAATAATAATAATAATAATAATAATAATACAGATTCTCGATGAAAAGAAAAAAATGACCAGTTTCTTTATAAAAGTGACAAAAGGTCACCTGAAAATAAACTTCTTACCTGCATAATATGCTGGACAAAAACAGAATAATAATAATAATAATAATAATAATAATAATAATAATAATAATAATAGGGACCTTGAAATAGAAATCTCGAAAATGTGGCATATGGGAACATCAACAATCCCTGTTGTAGTTGGAGCCCCAGGGCTGGTTGGAAAAGATTGCAGTAGACTAATTGAAGGGATTCCTGGAAGTCCATGCCTCAAGGAGATACAAAAAATTGTTCTGACAAGTACAGCCCACACCTTACAAAGGGCTTTATCTATGTAATTTAATTCTTTTTTTTTTTTTTTTGTTAGTGGAAAGTGTCATGACGCCATTTCTAACCTTAGGTCCCTGGGCGGGACCCGGAAAGAAATGTGTAAACGCCAGAAATCAAAGAAAATAAAAATAAAAATAATAATTATAATTCTTAGTAGTTGTAGTAATGATAAAGATAGATTCAGTCTACCTGTTAATGTCTCTCAGATCATCAACACTTTAACTCTTTCAGATGATTATCACGATTATAATATTTTATGTAAATAATAAAAACAAGTTGGAATTTATCCCAAAGCACGGAAATCGAAGTTAAAAGAATTGTTAATTCCAAGTAAAATTGTGACTTTTCAGATGACAGCGTTGCCTGGGGGTGGGGGGGGGGGGTTCTGTGATGATACTGAGGAAAGTGCGGTAGACTGGAGGGGATTTTTATCGCTCTGAGGTGAACATACAAAAATGCATGAGATTTCTATCAAATCGAGTAAACAGAATGTGAATCAGAATCCTGGTTGTCCTGCAATATATGAATTGCAAAAAGGCATCTTCATGTGTGTTTCCCACATCTCGGGCAGATTTCTCCCCGTACAGTAACCAGAATTACATTTCTCTTCTCTCCCTGATTACATGTCAACACATCTGATTGCATCTTTTGATATAAAAATATTTTTGTTGTCTCTTGAATTCTCTAATTGAGACTTGAGGGCAACTCCCATGACACAAAGTCAAAACTCAAAAACAACAACAACAACAATAATAATAATAATATTAATAATAATTTGAAAAACTATCGAAGTATAAAGACCTGGAAATCGAAATAGAAAAAAATGAGGAAATTGAAAACAAGAATAGTACCAGTCATGGTAGGTGCGCTTGAAATGATAAAAAAGGAACACAACAACACACTGGAAAAATTCCCTGGAAATGCCATGTTAAGAGAAATACAAAAAGTTGTCTTCATAAGTATAGCCCACACACTAAGAATAATTCTCTTCCTCTAACGCTAGTGATTTTATGGGAGTTAGAAAAACAAATCATGAAATGCAGCCGTAACAACAAACCACTACCTGTCTTAGGTCTTTCCGCAGACAAGATAAGTAGTGTGAGCAAAGCAGAAATTGAATAATAATAATAATAATAATAATTGCTATTAAAGACCACAAACAAAAACGGTGCCTCCTTATTGATATGTCAGCCCCTGCTGACTGCAATGTATCATTGAAGATATTCAGAAAGCTGTCAAAATACAAGGACCTTGAAATAGAAATCTCGAAAATGTGGCATATGGGAACATCAACAATCCCTGTTGTACTTGGAGACCTAAGACTGGTTGGAAAAGATTGCAGTAGACTAATTGAAGGGATTCCTGGAAGTCCATGCCTCAAGGAGATACCAAAAATTGTTCTGACAAGTACAGACCACACTTTACGAAGGGCTTTATCTATGTAATTTTTTTTTTTTTTTTTTTTTTGTCAGTGGAAAGTGTCATGATGCCATTTCTAACCTTAGTTCCCTGGGCGGGACCCGGAAAGAAATGTGTAAACGCCAGAAATCAATGAAAATAATAATAATAATAATAATAATAATAATAATAACAACAACAACAACAACAATTACATTATAAATCAATAAAACTGTATTTATATACAGAGATTATATATCAATACTTATATAAATATTTTTTCTCGTGTTTATATATATATATATATATATATATATATATATATATGTATGTATGTATGTATCGCATATATTGTTAGCCGTACACGCATATACATATCAAATTAATTTTTATATTATTTTCTCATCATTCAGTAATATTTCACACCACTAATATTTATTGGCTGTCATTGGGTATCAAGTGACAGCAAGTCTCCTCGTGCACGTGTTCCCTTTACAGTAATTTTAGTAATTCTGTCATCTGAATGACTTCGTATATTCATCCGATTTTCACATTTTACAATATTTATACAAGGACCTTTTGGGTTTTACTTGCACTTAGGTATTTGCTGGTTATCGCTGAGAATTGTGTGACAGCAAGTCTCCTCAAATCTCCGGCATATCACTCACTATCCTCTGTCGTAAGCTGTAAATGACTCCTTCAGATTTCAACCAGTTTGGATTCTAAGGTTTTGGAGATTGTTCCAAGAGCGTCAGATATTATGGACACGACACAAAACTTCGACAGATCCCCAGCAAAAAGCCCTGATAATTTTTCAAAATTTTTCTTTTCTTTCTTCTTCACCCAGAGGCTGAATCTATTATTGTTTATATTTATACTCATTACATTATAATACCGGTAGTTCTTGAGTGTCTCTCACAAGAAGTCAAGCGACAGCAAGTCAGCTATATTACTCAAGCACTTCCCTTAATATTCTTAGTGATTTTCAAGATGATTCTCCAGTACGTCTGTGGTTTCACATTGCGATATATTCTTTAGTCCTCTTTTATTATTATTATTATTTTTATTTTCTTTGATTTCTGGCGTTTACACATTTCTTTCCGGGTCCCGCCCAGGGACCTAAGATTAGTAATGGCGTCATGACACTTTCCACTGACAAAAAAAAAAAAAAAAAAAAATTAAATTATATAGATAAAGCCCTTCGTAAGGTGTGGGCTGTACTTGTCAGAACAACTTTTTGTATCTCCTTGAGGCATGGACTTCCAGGAATCCCTTCAATTAGTCTACTGCAATCTTTTCCAACCAGTTATTATTATTATTAGGCTTACGGCTACATCATGTTGAAACACCGGTTTTCGTATCATCACCACGTTGATTCTTGTCATTACCTAGTTTGCGAACAGCAGGTGCTGTACGCTTAGATGTGGGGGTGGTGTAATGGATAATGGCTCGGAACTTTTAATCGAGAACCGAGTTCCAATTCCAGCTGGGGTCGTGATATTCACTTATGTGCAAATACATCTAGGAAAGGTGTGAATTCACCTCTTCTCCCCCTATCTATGGGTTAATTAGTAACAACTATATCACTAAAACCCTTATTATCTCAAGAAAAAAAAAATGTATACAAAATATTTAGATTTCGGCGTTAAATAAACCATAAAAGTTGACATGCCGCTAAACAAAAAAATTATTATTATTATTATTATTATTATAGAATTTAAAGTTAAAAGTTCAGCGGTTATTGCCTATGTTGATTTAGCCCAACAAATGCCTCCACACGAAGCGAGCGATTCATTCAGTTGACCTTTTGATCTCCGATATCTGTGAAGGTGTTAAAAGCAGAATAATGGCAAACCAAATAACAAATCTGTAAAATCTATTTAAAGTCTTAAATAAACAAATCTCCCATTGTTGACATTTCATTTGACAAAATATACCGTAACATTCTCTCCGAATTTCAAAACATTCTTTAAGCTTTCACGTATCGTTATTTAAATTATGTACGGATTTTCTATTTTACAAAACGACTTGGGTCACTGGGAGTAGCTGACAAAAATAGTCCGGTTAAAAATATATCAGAATTCCTAAACTGTATTTATAAAAATCCAAATTGTCGTTGGCATGTTTCAAAACTGAAAATAGATTTCTGAATCATAACAATTCGACGGGCGAAACGATACAGCTCTTCTATAAGAATGTGACGGAATGTATAATTTGTCAAGGTCAGTAACTATGTTTTGGCGGTTGAAGGATGCTGACTTAGCGGGATATTTCAGATGACACTAGAAATATTTTGGAGATGCATTGTTTTATCTGAGATCATTTTTTTACTACTTATCTACACATCTGATATCGCAACGAAGGTGTGGTTTCTTATTGGGTCATCATAATAATTGTTTTATTAACAGTTAACTGACAGCAAGGTAAGAATTAACAAAGCATATACGTCAAAACTTTCATTCGTTCTACAATGTTACAGTAAAACATATCTTGGCCGTAACAAGGTAACAAAAGTGACAAGGTATCAAAGTTGATAGTTGTTGAAACTTGAATAAAGCATGGAATAATAATAATACAACACAAAATGTACTTAAACAAAATGTATTGACACAAGAACGTGTACACAATATTTACAGATAGTTTTGGTATATTCTTGGGAAGACCGTTCCTTTAGAATGGGTTTACTTAGTCGCAGTCGGGCAGAGTCTCTGAATTGGATCTCTTCTTCCTCCCCCGTCTTCCCGGTACCAACCATATTCATATGGTCGGTACTCCACTATGTAAATTTCGGTGGATCGTACCACAACAATAGTATATATTTATATGATAACAGTTTTATCGATTTTATGAAGTCAAAAGATTGAGAAAATGTATGTAAGAAAACTCAGAATACCAAACCGTAGAAACGACAACAGGAAACAAAGAAACAAATTGGCAATTTACAAATAATAAAGAATGGAATCTGTAGAAAGGAAGTAGCATTTAAAAAAAAAAAAAAAAAAAGATTATAAACTGACACCCACACAATATATTGCCGATATGAATGTGAAAGTATTTCCTGAAAATTGTACCAATTGATTAATAGCAATTATATCGTTAAACATGACTTGCATAATAGCTCTGACATTCGTGTACACATCTGTATATATAAAACCTGAATAGGTTTCACTTTCATTACGGACTCCGAACTGGTATATATTAGATATAAGCATTACACAACTATCTTAACTACTTCTGTTACAAATCTTAGACTAAATTAGCGATCCTTTAACTTCCGAGGCCACTTGATCAGCGGGCTCGCGAACTATCTTTATCCACGAGGTGACCAAAAAAAAAAAAAAAAGAATTTTTCTTTTATTAGAAATATTTTGTAACTCGGCATACTTATACAATCTCCTTCTTTCTTGTTCGTTCTATTCTCTAATATCGTTTCAAATTAACTATTCTAATTCTTGATCAGAAAAATGCCGTTCATTGGTCACCTCGAAACTTTTTTGAAAACTATGCACAAACAAAACTTAAACGAACAAAAGAATTTAATGTAAGAACCGGAAAAGTAAAACGTACAAAGGTTTTTGTTTATAGCAGCGAGCACAGATGTTTAGTGAACGCACGCTCGCCATTACTGGCAGCAGAAACGCCTCGAGCAGACGAGAATTAGAGAGAAGGTAATGCGCAACAGCAAATAATTGCATCTGATAGCAAAAATCATCATGGAAGACAAACAATCAAATATTTCCATTTCGCAATTCCCAGTTTCGAATTTAAAGACAGGTGCATTCGATCAAATAATATATATATATATATATATATATATATATATATATATATATATTTGATTCGTGGAACGCACAACGAAAACCTCAAAAAACAAACTCACATAATCTATTTAGCAGACAAAGAGCGAGCTAAAGTATCGTGAGAGATTTACACACACACACACACACGAATACACACGCACATACACAGAGGCACGCATGCATACACACACACTTACACGCACGCATGCATACACACACACAGACACGCACGCATACACACACAGACACGCAAAGACACATATACACACGTCAATTCTTAAAAGGACCAGATGAGCACTTCGAGCACCTGTATGTAATTATATATATGTATAGATATATATGTGTGTTATCATATGAATATATATATATATATATATATATATATATATATATATATATATATATATATATATATATATATATGAAGAAATATAGTCTTTAGGTGCTATATTTCTGGGAGAAAGTGCTCAATATCAGAGATAGAGCGTGTGTAAATATAAAAGTGAACATAGAAGTCAACATTAGAGGCGACAGTCTGTTTCATATATATGCAATCGTCAGGCCACGATAACATTATTTTTTTCTCGGCTCTTTGTGTATATACGGGTCAGTGGTGCATTGCAATGCAATTTATGCACCACTGACCCGTATATATACATAAATAGCCGAGAAAAATAACAGCACACGTGGCCTGACGATTGCATCTAGCATGAAACAGATTGTCGCCTCTAAGTGTTAACTTCTATGTTCACTTTTATATATATATATATATATATATATATATATAATGATGGTGTGTTTGTGCTAAATATATGTATATTCAACTATTCACGCACAGACACACACACATCTCTATATATACATGTAATAAGATTAATGTGAGTAAAACTATCACTTTGCTGATTGATTTTACCTTGAGCATCTCGACTTCAGAGTTTCGTATTCCGGCCTCTCGATTCACGCTTCAGTGTGTATACTTATAAATGTATGAAAGTGCTAGAAAGTTCAAAGAACATCTAAAGATATACTTCAAAATGAATTCTAAACTTTGATCATTTGATGATATTTTGGCATGTCTGAACACACACGCACGCACGCATACACACACACACACACACGCACTTCTCTCTCTCTCTCTCTCTCTCTCTCTCTCTCTCTCTCTTCATATATATATATATATATATATATATATATATATATATATATATATATAAGTATATAATTGGTGTATACGGAATGAATTCCAATAACCAACAATTACTATTCTTAAAAGAGTGCTCAATACAAAGTAGAGCAGATATATCTGATTGTGTTTGTGTTGTTTTACGCGTGAGTTTACGACCTCAATCGCACACTTGGGATTAAAATGTATACATATATATTGTCAAAGGACCTGTTGAAGTAACGTCTATTCTAACATAATTTCAACGAAGAAATAAATTGAATAACATATGTATTTCCCCTTTTCTCCTCGGTAATTTTATAATTTTAAACTTAATAATGATTAAATTTGGATTTTAAAATTGGCAGTTTTTAATTTTAATATCAAATTCTATCATATAATTTAATAATTATTGGTTAGAATAAATTCTTTTTTTAAATTTTACCCGTATTTTAACGATCTGAATAGCTATTATAACATGACTTCGTTGTCAGGTTTATTGAATTTTCCTATACTTGTATTTTGATTGGTCATTCTAGCATCTGGAACAACGTTTTCCCCTTGTGAAAGATCGTTAATTAATTTGAAACTTTTAAAACCATTTGTTTTGCATTCAACATCATCACTTGATAAGACACCGGGAGTGTTGAAACAAAAAATGGCTATTTTTGTAGTGATTTTATAACATGTTTATGTTATAAATTTTTAAATAAATAATTAATATATATATATATATATATATATATATATATATATATATATATATATATATATGCGGGGCTAGTACTGCCAGTTTCATGTTGTTTTAAGCGAGCATCAAGCCAGATGCAAAAATGGCACGAGGCCACAAATCTAGCCGACCAATTGTGGCAAACTGAACTCATTACGACAGGAACAAATTTATTGACCATTGCTTTTACGTCTGAGGCACAACTCGAAAAACAGCAACGTGTATCTGGTTAATTATTCCGTTTCATTTATTCTGCCTAATGGTCATCACGGGGTGACAAGTTAAGGGTCGAAATCGGTGCGTTTGAAATTTGATCTTTGAGAAGAATCTCAATAACTACCGCACTGTGGGTAGCTCCAAATACATATACAGAAAGAAACGCATACACACTCACAAAGCCACATATACACACGTGCATGTACATACATACGACACACAAAGTTTATATTTAGTCTGACGCAAGATCAGAGTATCGGTAAGCCGTAAAAATTTAAGTAACATCACGACGTTTTATTTCCTTGTACGTCGTATTGAATGAAACGTGTATGTATAAAAGAAGGACTGCGACATAAAAAATATACATTATATATATATATTTCTCTATATATAAATATATGTGTGTGTGTGTGTATATATATAATGTAAACACATGAAAATATTCGTAATTATATGTACACATATACATACATATATACATATATGTATATATATATATAATTACTTTTCATGTGTTTACATTATATATATGTATGTATATGTGTATATATATATAATTACTTGAGTATTTTCAAGTTTACATTATATATATATATATATATATATATATATATATATATATATATATATATATATACTACACCACACATATATCTGTGCGTGTTTAGTGTGTGTATAGATACCTAAATAGATTATATATTTCCGTGTGTATCCCATTGAATAATATATATATATATATATATATATATATATATATATATATATATATATATATATATATATATATTATGCAGAAATTCATATAAATAATTGTGTATCTATACGATAGAGTGTGAATTCTTTCTATACAAGCCTCAGACGCAGAGAAGCACACTCAGACAGAGATATCGCGTATGCCTGTACGCATTTGCCTCCTGCTTGAGACACTGAGAAGGGAAAGCCGAAATAAAATACAAATTTAATCATATCACTTGGTAAAGATTTCCAGTAAACAGAACTTCATCAATTATTTACCTATTTATGAAAGTCTCCATCTTCGCCTCTTTTGACTTTAATATCATTTTGCTGGCTTCGTTCGCTCTCTCCTGATCAGTTTTGTTCGGAATTTTTGTCCTCTGAATCTGTCGTCTCTGGCGCCTGGTTGCGGGTAGAAGAAAGAACAAAGGAGGTGGGGAGTTGAAATTCGGAAAAGCGGCCGTCGTGGTTGCGTGGCACACGACGGTAAATTTGGTGGTTGCTTGGGCGAAATTAGCAGACAAACACGGGACTTGGTGAGAGAACGCAATAATGTTGAGACAGAAGGTCAGTTGATTTGTTTAGTGCCTATTAAACTGTCTCTCGTTTTTATGTTTTTTTTTTTTTTTTTTTTTTTTGGGGGGGGGGTGGGTTCATAATTTGGAATTGAAAAATCGGTACGAAAAATTTATTGGAAATAGACTGTCTTTCCATCATTTCTTTTTTGTTTTCTTTTTCATTCACTGTAAGTTTGTTTTACTATAACCCTCATTAAAAGAAAGAAAAAAAGAAAGAAAGAAAGAAAGAAAGAAAGAAAGAAAGAAAGAAAGAAAGAGCTGATGGATAAATGACTTATTGGAGAAAGAAGAGAAAAGGAAAAAGAAAGAAAAAAAAAAAAGAAAAAATCAAAAACAAAGTAGGATAAGTTTAAATAAAAAAAGAAATAAATTGAAGACAGAATCGAAGAAAGAAATAAAATAATAAAATGAAAAAGTATGAAAAGTAGAATTAAAGAAAGACAACTGAACGGGAAATGAACAAAAGCCTTACCCGTAGCATGTAAGAATGAAAAGATCTGTTTCCGGAAATCAAACTTTAAGTCTTAAAGATTTGTTCACAAAAGGAAAGATAATAGATTGCAATTTAGGGACTATTCAAATATTATGCAAAAATCATCTTGATTAGATGAAGCATTGTCAACCATTATTATTATTATTATTATTCACTTTTTAAAATTCTTATTTGCTGAAGCATTGTCAACAGTGACGTATTTCTGCCAATCAATGGACAGGAACGTTTTTAAAGAAAACGGGAACTAAAAAGAATCTTATATCCAGAAAGTGATTATTAAAGTATCAAGAACGCATAATAAAGAAAGATGGTTTAACACTCAGACGACAAACTGAAAGCAAGAGCAAGTTGGGGGTGGGGAGAACAAGTAACTTACCTTGACGAATTTGAATGAAAAATGGCATAACGAACAAAAAGGAATGGTAAATAGTAACATAAGATAGAAATTGCAGAAAGCCATGGTCGCCCTAATCCTGAAAGGGCATGATATATAAAAGATATATCTGTCTATATTTCTGAGATGAGGTATTATGTACACTATTTACATTATTCGGACTATTGTTCTCATCTTTGTCGCCATGTTATATCACAACGTTTCGGTTTCGCCCTGTCCCTTCCGTTGGTTGGAATGTCGAACTGAACCTTTATTTCGCTCACTCCTTCTTCTTGTCAAAAATTCCCCTCTCAAAGTTCTCCTCTACGACACATGGCACAGTGGATAAAGGCATTAGTTAGATCCAATGACAGAACCCAAAGAGTGTGAATTCAATACCTGGTTAAGGCGGTGGAGAACTTGGAGAGAGGAATCAACAGGAGATATCTGACATCCATTAGACACGGCACGTGGAACTAGAACAGTCTACCCTAGTGAGCGAAATAAATATTTCAGTTCGATATTCCAACCACCTGAACAAGACCGGAGCGTACAACGGCCGAAACGTTGTGATAAACATGGCGACAAAATGAGGAGAATAGCCCGAATAATGTAAATAGTGTACATAAAAGATGTACTTTCATCTTTATTTTTATTAGATAAAGCATTACCAGTCATTATTATCTATTTTGGTTTAGTATTTACTTTCAACTTCATTTTTTATTACATGAAGTCAAATATTATTAGAAATATTCCACTCGTATTTCCTGTCATCTTTATATATAGTTTTATTGCAACTGTTACTAAGTTCGTCAGTCTAAGTAAGTAGCTACTAGATGGTCGGAATAAATGTTGAGTTCTTGGTGGGTTTTGAACATACTATTCTTCTGAATACCTCATGGATGATTTTGTTCACTAGACAAAGTTCTACAAACTTTGCTATTGATGCTTAGCGTGTGCAATTCAAGTATTTCAAAAACAAATTATCTTGAAATTAATCTTTGTAGTTAATGAACATGTAAACGGATATACAATCAGCCTAACATTGTCAATCACAAAACAATTGTAATTGGAGGATTGTGTTGCGCCAGTCATTCATGTATATAGAAGCTTACTTATTAGCTTTGAAAAAATAAAGTAATCGAAAGCTGGATTTGTAACTGGTCTCGAACCCAAGTACAGATGCCAGAGAAAAATGCAAAATTCTTCCAACTACCAATTAAAAATTGCACTTTGAAAGGCTTTTTTATAATTTCTTATTTCTTCAGTTACTGACCATTCTTTTACTTTTACTTTCAGTTTTACTTTCTCTATGTTTGTCGGTTGGCTATCTCTCTCTAAATATCTCTCTCTCGCTATACCTATCTCTTTATCTCTTTCTCACTATTTGTCACTCTTTTAACCGCTCTCTTTCTCTCTCTATCTCTCCACATCTCTCTCTCTCTCTCTCTCTCTCTCTCTCTCTCCGTATATGCCACTCTTGCCCTCTTTCTCTTTGAGCCATTACTATGTAAGGTTTATCGGAAAATATCTGTTTTTATTAGAATTTTTTCACCACTTTACATTTTTTTAATTTCTTGCCAGCGGTTAACTTATAGCAAAAAGAACGAGAAGATTGTTGTAAGATACAAAAATTTAAAGACATATTTGAAATAGAATGATTTTATTTCTATCTTGAGGCAAAACTCCGCTTGGAAGAATTGAAAAGACGTTATTACAAACTAAAATTTCAGAGCCATGGGCGAATCTAAAACGAAACATCGTATTCCATGCGAGAAATGTGATTGAAAATAAAGTTTTCAAAGAAACGTGAGATCTTTTAGTGTGAGGTATGGAAAAAAGTTGCAAAATATGTCAGGCTAAAGAGATAAAGGAGTGATGCCAAGTCAGTGGTGCCATTTTCTCATCTTAGATAATAGTTCAACCCAGGGTTATTTCCAAAAGATTTTTTTCCGTTGCAATTATTCTTTTTCTTTTTTTAGTTGTTAATTTATCTTTTACTATTGAAAATGTACGCAAATTAAAATGAATTGGATGCAATATATTCAACAGAGTGTTTTTACCACAGAACACTATAACAGACTCTTCAAAAGGACACATAAATATTACATGTAGTGGGAAGAGATTAAAACACTTAATCTAGTTACGTGATTTACGTATACGTAGGTTGGTTTATCACTAGCAAATATTTTGCAAAATACCATTATCTTTTCTTTCATATCACGTTCCTAGACGAACATCTGGGATGATAAAGATTCCAAAATTATTTAACAATATAGAGCTGAATTTTAAAGTTAAAATATATTCACGTAATCAGCGCAGAATACGCAAGTTTTCAGAAAGACTTACATTAGAATTAACTTACAGACTGAACAAAAAATAAAAGTAAATTCGAAACAGTTTATTTAGTTATAAAATCGATCAGATTTAATAACTAAACACGGTTCTTTTATCTCCCTTAACAACAAATATCTTGTCCTCATAACGACATCTGGATGTTGTACAATAGGAAAATATACAAAGAAGCAAAATGTACCAGTTGTACCACAAAATGTACCAAATTACCTAATACCCCAGAATACGAAAATAATAAAAAAAAAAAAAAAACTCAACAAATTTAGCGTCGATGCTAAAATTGTTGGATTTTTCCTGTTTCTCTTAGGTAGTTAACACTGCAAGTTAATTTTTGAAATCAAGTACAAAGATCCAATTTCTAATTCTGTTTTATTTTTAGACAAACACCACCTCCTCACTGGAAAGATTAGCGTGACACACTTTTCTACTTCAATCTTCCCTCTTATCATTTCGCTCTACTAAATTCAGTAAATACCGAAACGTCGAGAATAAATTTCAGAATTTCAAATACTAATTCCTGAGAAAGTATCCTCCATGCCTCTTTGGAATATTGACATCTGTTGGCAAGCGTAACACGATCTTGCTTACACTCATTTCCAAAATAGATTAATCAAATAAGTTTTGGTACCTCAACTACATTAATTTAAACGTACTACTAGATTGGATTCACATTACATTTACCTACGTACTAATACCCTCGGGAAAGTTATGAATCTTTTTCTTCTCCCCCCGCCTCAGCTATGGGTAAATAGCAGGGCAGACCGGGTTCTATAGCCTTGGATGGCAACTGGTCTACCGCAGAAAGAAATGGGAACCTACTACGAGAAAAAAAATCTGCCTCGTCAGTCATGTATCGGAAGATACATGATCGCCTAAGCGTGTATCACGCATGGCACATAACTGATTGATTGACGTGCTAATACCCTTGGGAAAGGTATGAATCCTCTTCTTCTCCCCACCTAGCTATGGGTAAATAGCAGGACAGACCGGGTTCTATAGCCTTGGATAGTAGCTGTTCTACAGCAGAAAGATATGGCAACCTACTGTGGGAAAAAAATCAGCATCATCAGTAATGTATCGAAAGATACATGATCGCCTAAGCGCGTATCACGCATCGCAAATAACTGACAGACTTACTAGACTGGCAAATTGGTTTCACATTTTTATAGTTGAACTAGTTAGATGTAACTGTAAGTTCCATTTTAATAATTTCTTTTCTCGCACTTCCCGCTGTGGAACTTTGTTCCGGTTTCTTGCTCTCATGATAACTACAATCTTCAAAAATGTAAATGCAACGCCAATCACCAGCTTCTGTCTTTCTGAATCATGTTCTTTTATTGTCCTTTCTCCTTTCTAACGTCTTTAAATTTCTTTCACTCTCTGTGGGTTGGGATGTGTGTACGTATTAAGTATTAAGTGTGTTTGTTACAAAGTCTTACATTTAAGTCTTCAAGCCTCTAAAAAAGTTTTGTTGATTCTTTATCTGCTTTTCTCTCCAAACACTATAAATAAATCGAATAGAAATGTGTAATTGTACAACTGAAGATATTTTTTTTTTAAGCATTGTGCCCCAAGCAAGGCGTAAAGCCACTAGGATGCAGGGGGTTGCGGAAGATTTGGAGCGAGAGCAGATAAGAGTGATAGGAGAAAGGAAGAGGAGAAGGATAGTGAGTAGATCAAGGTAATTGGAGATGTCGATTTACATTACATTTAAATAGTTGGAGATTATAGCTTTCAGGAAACAGTGATTGGGGTGGGTGTTCCACTGGCGAGAGGTGCGAGGAGGTGAAGCTATTGGAGTAGAAGAGACGGCTACATTTGAAGGTTTCTACGGTGTAAGGGTGAGAGCGGGGATGCCAGCCTCGTAGGGCGCTTGAATTCATGGAGTCTGGGAACCAGAGAGAGCAGCTCATCAGAGCAGTTACCATGGAAGTATTTGTAGAAAAAAACAGAGAGAGGCGACGGCACGTCTGTGAGAGAGTGACTGCAAACAAGACGCTAGATCAGGGCCAATTAGATTACATATCCTTCTCTGGATCTTGTCAAGAACTCCGAGGTAAGCAGAAGGTGCTCCAGCCCATATATGGCAGCAATACTCCATGCAAGGGCGAATTGATTGCGTCATTCCGTTAATCCTCTTTAGGTAAATCTGTAACAGAGACTTCCATAGCAGGCTTGTTCGCAGAATATAGTTTAAGACTTGTCATAACTTGACAATGAATAATGAAAGTAACTCGTGTGAAAATTCAGTAGTCGATCAAAATCAGCATCATAGTTAATGGTAATGTTAGAATTATTGGTCCATCGGCAATGACACTTATTTTTACTAGGATCAGTGTGGGACATGTGAGGTCTGTAAAACGTATTAAAAACAATATGTGTGTGTGTGTGTATGTGTGTGAGAGAGAGGGAGAGAGAGAGAGAGAGAGAGAGATCCAAAGGTGCTCCCGAAATTGGATTTGTTATCAGAATGGAAAATGGCAAATTGGGTGAATGTCAATATTTTAGCATATTTCATACTGCTGTCTTCAGTAAAGGCACAACCCTTTTCGTCTTGCATCTTGTCCTATTGCCTGATATAGTAACGGTTATGTCACTGGCATGTCACAATGAATGATAGAAAAGAGAATAAATGAATGAACATATGTGCAAACAAATTCTCATGTGACGATCTTTCCTACATTGACAGTTAAAGCAAAAACTTGAACATTGAAAGAGAACAATTATAGCAGGATTCTAAAATAAAACAATATTCTTCAGATTATGAAATAAAAAAAATATGTCCACTGTAGAAAATGCGCTTTCAATTTTACTTTTTTCTCTTACTATAAGTAATAGCTGATTTCGAGTCGGCCCATCTCTAAACAAATGGCCTAAGACGTTACACAACAATGCTTAATTTCTCCGGAGATTATATATATATATATATATAAATATGTGTGTGTGTGTGTGTGTGTGTGTGTGTGTGTGTGTGTGTGTGTGTGTGTGTGTGTGCGTGCGCGTGCTTCTGCGTGCGTGTGCTTCTGCGTGTGTGTGTGTGTGTGTGTGTGTGTGTGTGTGTGTGTGTGTGTGTGTGTGTGTGTGTGTGTGTGTGTGTGTGTGTGTGTGTGTGTGTGTGTGTGTAATTCCAGTCATTCAGAGGCACAAAACGATTAACGAAACCAGTCATTTAAAAAAATGCGTTAGGCGAGTGGGGAATAAAAAAAAATGATTCTTTCAAAAGCCCAGATATCTACAAACAAGGAATTTAATACCGTCGCAATTTCTTTTGTTTCAGGATTCATGGAAATGCTTTGGCCCGAGGCAACAATTGAAGAAGCTTCCAATTAATCCTTCTGAACAAGTCAGTGTGCGACTCTTTCTCTGTTTGCAATTTGCCACCAACTCATGCCAAGAAACTGGCAAAATCCTGGATCATTAAAGCAACTGCCAAGAATCTTCTTAGGTAAACAGCATAAAAGTTTTAATCAAAAAGAAAAAAAAAGAAAAAAAATCAGATGTGAATATAAGTCTTATTTAACGGAGAATCAAGTTTGAAAAAATCCCTGAACGTCGCAAAAATGACAATTCTCTGCTTCGCATTCTGCTGAGGCAGAATTGCCATAACCGTACAAAGTAAGTAATGGAAAAGATTAATAACATACGTAAAGATTTCCCCAAATCATTTTTTGAAAATGTTTTTCAATATTTCTGCTTTGCTAGAATAAAACAGATGCGTTATTATTATTTTTTGAACTGTCTGTGATACCCTAGGTAGGATTTATTAAACAAATACATCAAAAGTTTTCTTTAGTATTAGAATTCTACAGACGGTAAGGAAAGGGGGGCAAATGAAATAATAATGAAGAATGAGTTTTAACGCAGACTGATTTCGAATCCAGTCACGTCAAGAATGTTTTAGTTTTATCATCTGTGTTCAGGCACTTTACTGCTAATCCCAATTCCTCCCTTCTTTAACATAACACAGTTTTCCGAATAAGCAAAAGACTTCCACAGACAGGAAAAGAAAACTTTGATCTTTAAGCAGTTAAATATTTAATAGTTTTTAATTAAATTTTGCTTAACTAACTACCGGCCTCACAATCTATGTGCTATGCATTGAAAATCAAGAAAAATGCTTTGTTGGTCTACAGAATGCAAACAAAATCAAGCAATCATATACGAGTTAATGTGGATGTGCGCATTGCGTCGTGGTTATCGGAAAGTTGGATCGGCGTGTTGAGCTTAAATTTTGTTGTACAGGAATAAAGTGTCGTTGCCAACGCTGTAGTTTAAACACAGATCACCAGTGTGCAAACGCGGACGATTCCATTATTAAATAAGTAGATCATGTGATTGTAAACGAAACATAAATGGGAATTAGAGTGACATCTAAGTGATCGCTATTCTCTATACTACCTACTATAATATTTATCTATACTGATCATTATACGAATTACTATTCGGCGATTACTATTTGAACAAGTATTATTAGTGCGAATATTATATGAAGGTATTACTACTACCAGTATCTGCATTTACAAAGTCTTGTCTACAACGAGCATTCCGGAAGTGATAACGAGCATTCGTTGACCTAACGGAAGTTACAATGTGAGTGTCTAACATCCCCAAAAATTCCAACCCTAACAGTTGCGTTCGCTTTTTCACAAATGCCATTTTGGAACGTTATGAACGTCTCTCTTCTCCCTACACTATGGGTTGAATAGTGAAACAAACTGTGATCGCTGTCTATGGTTGGTAACCAGTTCAAAAGAAAGACAATTCTGAATACAAAACAGGTTCAGTGTAGGGTTAGCATGTATACCCCGTAAAATCCTACTTGCTACTAAAACCATGTTATGCAGCTCTGACCCAACGTTGTGCAGCTCTGACCCAACGTTGTGCAGCTGTGGCCCAACGTTGTGAATCTATGCACCAGCGTTGTGAGGATGTGGCCTTACACTTCAAAGGAAAGTCTTCAGGACTTACACGCTCAATGTATATGTTTAATGTAAATTCATTATTATTGATTTTATTCGAGAAAAGAATGGTCAATTAATTGACTCTATAAATTCATTGTAAATGAGACAAAAGAGAAAGTCAGTGTTCTGGAATTAAAGACAGTGATACAGACGACATAAGGCTTTTCTATGGATAGTTTTTAATCATCTGTATGAAGAGTTAATAATATCGATATTTCAATCGCAAGTCTATTCCTGTGAGCTTATAAGTTTCCATTAATATTTTCAATATTTTTCGCATAATCTAACGTGTTGGGCTGAAAGTTTATCGCTTAATATAAGTAGGAAAAAAATGGGAATCTTTCTTTCTTGTCGTTATTATAGAAGAAGAAGAAGAAGAAGAAGAAGAAGAAGAAGAAGAAGAAGAAGAAGAAGAAGAAGAAGATTATCATCATCATCATCATTAACATCATAGGACCTTTATCATTTTTATTGTTAATATATCAAAACAGCAAGTTGGAAATTATTTCCCAGACTCTTTACTTCTTTTTCCATTTATTTGAATTTCATTGATTTTGCATTCTACAAATATTTGTCGTGACTTTTCCGAGCGTATATTTTGATTTCTTTTGAAGTGCAAGAGTAAACGAAAACTCGAATTGCAGGACTGCATAGAGCGCCGATTTAACATTCTATGAGAATAAAATAATCAGATAGTTGGATTTCAATTTTATCATCTATCATACTTCCATAGCTATCGCGAATATTTCATCTTGTCAGGAATAAACCGGTTCGAAGAATATATGAAGCAGTCCAATGATAACAGAAATCTTTTTGTGGGTGGGGGGTGGAATTGTATTGAAAACTGAATTCAGTATTTTTCTTTTCCTATTTTTTTTTTTTCGCCGGAAACTTTTACACAATACATTTTATTCGCAAGAAAGTAATCTTAAATAAAATGATATGAAAAAAGATTTACAGTTTCTGTATCGTAAATAAGGTAGGCTAATCGCGAACGAGAGTCTGATCTCCATCTGGCGCGCAACAATTGTGGCTTTGTGCAAGACAAAGCTAATCTTATTAAAAGTCAACATTGCCTTTCATCGAACGATGTTCAGTAAGCTGACTTCGAAGATCACTACAAGTCTAATTATTTAGATCATGATTGCTCTACAGTGGGCTATAAGATTTTAGCCACCCTTTAACTACAGCAATTTTCGCTTGTGTAATAACGTATCTTTTTTTTTTTTCAAACAATACCATTTTAGTATCAAGCTGCTCTCATCTACGAACGATAGTTGACTTATATTTTGCAATGAAAGTTAGCGGAAGTAATAAAATTGGTGAATTTCAACGAGGGCAAATAATAGGATGGCATCAATGTGGCAAGTCAAATATAGAAATTGCTAGGTTTTTCCATGTTAATCATCAAACAGTTAATTATACTGTCAAGAAATTTAATGAAGGCCATTGTCTTGTGGAACAACGTTCAAGAAGACCAAGCATTGTGTCTAAGCGAACAAAAAATTCGCTGAAGAGGGAAGTCATCAGAAACCATCGCCAGAGCGTCAATGTTGTCATCAACAGCATAGAAATGTTGCCATATGTGGTGAGAAAGACAAGGTTATCAAAGAAAAGTTGCAACAAAGAAGCCCTTGATTTCAGAGATTAGCAGGAACAGGCGTAGTGACTGGGCGAGAGAATTCGAGAGCAAAGTTTATGCGTTTTGGCAGTTTATAATTTGAACAAATGAAAGTAAATTCTGCCAGTATTTGAATTCGAGACAGGTTTATGTTTGGAGAAATCAGAATGAGACTGAATGTCTGCAGGCAACCCTAAAACATGGAGGGATTGGAGTAATGGCGTGGGGCTTTGTCTGGTTTGGAAGAAAATCTGAGCTGATTCTTGTTGATGAGTGGTTTACTGATTCAAAATACTTTCAAATATTAGAGAAAGGAATACTCCCGCTATTTGAAACCAATAAGATTGACAAGAAGATGGATCGTCATGTCATGCGAGAAAAGTACCAAAGGCATGAAAGGAATCACAAGGAATCAAGTCACTGTCATGGGTAGCCCAAAGTCCTGACATGAATCCAATAGAGCACGTTTGGGAGCACCTTCACCGAAAACTTCGAGAGCGTGCAGCCAAAATCACTTCAGTGGAAACCATTTAAAGAAACATTGCTAAAGGAGTGGCAAAATATGGATCAGACGATTGTTGATAACTTGATCAAATCCATGAAAAATCGAAGCACTGAAACTAGCAAATGAAGGACGTACTCCATATTTGTTCCAAATACTGTTTATTTATGATGAGTAGGGATTACGTAATTAAATTTTGAAATTGGATGTAGTTTATTTCTCCTGGCTAAAAACTTTTCTCGGGCCACGCTATATTTTTGGTTTTGTGATTTTTTTATGTAGCATGTCTCTACAGGACGTTGGCGATCATGACTCTTTACAATTTCTTGTCTTTTGTACCTCTAAGTAAATTTTGTCTTTTTGCTTTTTCTCCTAAACCCATTACTACCATTCACTTACACAAGAATGTTAGGTAGAGTATGCACTGTTTTCCTTTGTCCTATTTTTCAATATGTCCTGTGAGTATCAAATTTTCCAAACCATCTTTCCTCCTTATGACTCATTCTAATGTTAACTATAAGCGTTTTAAGCTTAGTAAATATCTATATTGTAAACGGATCGAAACACGCCTAAAAGGACAGCATTCTGATAAATTATGATACACCATTGATTCATCGTGGTTTCGTAATTCACATGCACAGCGTAGAAAAGCGCGCTGTAAGAAAAGGCAAAAAAAAATTACTAAAATGTAAAAGGAAAGCAATTATAAGCAAATAAAAAGTAAAAACTTTTAGAGAAATAGGCGTAAAGAGACGGGTACATAAAAAGGAAAAGAAATAAGCTCAAAAATCTTTTGATAGAGAGAAAAGGACTTCAAAAAGCCAGGTATGTGAAGCTAAAAGAAAATAAGACTGAATTTACATCATTTTTATATTGTGATGATGGATTTGTAAAAAAAAAAAAAAAAAGTTTGTGTTTCCAGCGAAAGGTGTGAGACTATCGCTTGATAATGACCAAAAGGCGAAATAACAGCAAGGAGTAAAGAGACGTGAATGTAAAAGAAAAAAAAAACCTTCGTGAAGGACATTTTGATTGCGTGAAAGTAAGAATCTGAAATCGATTCATATTTATGTGGATTCAATTGCTCTACAAAAATCACAAAGACACCCGTTTAAACAAACACACACACATATTGACCCGCATAGTTATACAACCCCTCACGCACATATCCATTTACATATAGATATGTAATGTTTTTACAGGTACATACACTCGAATGCGCACAACTTTCTCTCTCTCACACACACACACACACACACAATAAAAAACATATTCTTACACATCTTTACTCGCATATATAAACACAAGCTCATACTCACATACAAATATATACGTGCACATATGCACACAGATAATCATATGCGCGCACATATGCACGAAGATAATCATTGACGTACGCCTTCATATGCACACGCTCATATATTTAGATAGTTACGAACAGCCGATATAATTATTTGATATATGTGTTCATATTTATATGGTTGTGAGCTATGGGTTCACCTATGCGTGTCTGTGTTTCTCTGTGTGTGTGTGTGTGTGTGTGTGCGCGCGCGAGTGTGTATGTTCCTTGTACGACTCGCCTCTGCAGAAAACTTCTACCCCCCCTTGTTATCTCTGAGCCTATTTACACGTGATAAGAGGCAGAGATATGCCGGCTGAGACGTGTGAAAAAGAGAAATGCACACTTCCTCCAGTTGAGAAGAGCTCCCACTTTTTGCACTTGTCTTACTTTGACAGATCATCTCGTCGCCACACGTACGGCAATTCTCGGAGAATCTCACGTGCCACCTCCTTTATTTTCCCTTTCGCTGCCTATGATCACGAGATTTGAACATAACGCTCAGTGGCCGACGGAGACGAAGCAAGAAGTGAACATTAGACTGATTTCGAATGAAAGTAATAAAACCATTTTGGAAAGTCAGTAGATATGCTTGATAGCAAAGATGAGACGAGCACTTCAGTTGGGTACAGTTTGCGTTTAAAACAAGATCGATGGTGGGGGTCATCATCAATCTTGGAAAGATACTTTGTTTTATTAGATCAGTAATTGATAGTGTAGACAAAATTTGAATAAAAGCGTGTTGATAATGAAATAATGAAATAGGGAGGGAGAATTTATCGTCTGCATCTGTAATATTCAAAATCGTTTTTCTTCTGATTTGTTCGACATCAGATATCAGTTTGCCAAACTTTTAAATTACGTTCTACACAAATGCTTTCTTTGAGGAAAATTATTAGAAAAATATATCCATATGACGGCATAAAAGAAATAAAACTAAAGTTATTAGAAGATATTGAATAAACATGCTTTATTCTGGCAAAAGACCACATTAGTAGGGTAATGAGTGAAAATCGAAGTTATTATACCAACAAATGTGTTGTAGCACACGACCATAATTACGTAACACCTAGTGAGGATCGAATTCACTCACTGGCAAAGAAATTGTGGCAGTTCTAAATCTTTGTTCGAAAAGTGGTGCAACATTTTATTTGAAATTTGGTAAATACAAAAAACCAAAATTAGAAGCAATATATATATATATATATATATGAAGGTTATCCTATATTTATGAGTATAAGTGTTTAATATCAGGGATACAGTGTATATATATAAATATATATATATATATATATATATATATATATATATATATATATATATATATATATATATATAATAGTGGACAATTAGGTCAAAAGCCAGTGGTGACGGTCTGTTTCATGCTTGAACGCAAACTTCAGCACAGGGCCTGCTTTATATATATATATATATATATATATATATATATATATATAGAGAGAGAGAGAGAGAGAGAGAGAGAGATAGATAGATAGATAGATAGATAGATAATTTTGTGGTTAATATATATATATATATATATATATATATATATATTCAAGAGGATAGAATTTAGGTAGAGCTCAATGTACAAGACAATACAAGAATATAATATAAAAGGCTCAAACACTAATATTCTATGGTAATAATTTATTACATTGGAATCATAATCACAATCCAATTCATCAGACATACAAATTCAAAAAGAAAACAGAAAATATATCTCCTGATTTTTTTATAAACCCACAGATATATTTTCTGTTTTATTTCTGAATTTGTAGGTCTGATGAATTGGATCGGGATCACGATTCCAATTTAATAGGTTACAACCGTGTATATATATATATATATATATATATATATAAACACGTTTTTATTAAAAGCCACATTCAATAGTTGTTTTAAGAACTTTAATTGTGTTAAAAACTTCTCATTCTATATTTTTTTTATCTTATCCTCTTATAAAATATCAAATTTCGATCGATCAACTGACAATATTTTTTGTTTTAGAAGTACCCATTTTTTTAATGATCGTTTCCACTTATTTTCTGAAATGACAGCTTTAGTCAAATTCCGATAATTAGGTATACAAATGTTCTAGAAAATAACGTTTTAAAAAAAAGATATAGGCTTATTTATTGTGAAAATTAATGTTTCAGTAGACTAAAGACTAAGATCAAGAAGGCAGAATTTAGTTTTCTGTTCCAAAAATGCTGAGGGGGTTAAAGAACCCAATTAAGTACCTCTCCTTAGCGACATCAGATATCATGGACTTTGGAAGTTTTAAATTATGATTTCATAATTCGATGACGTCGTTTACAAGGCCACTTCCAAAATATTTAAGGCCAGTTGACATTCTATAGAATTGGTTTGCATGGTTATTAATTACTGAATAAATTTAGTAAAGCATTTTCCCGGCTATTTCTTTCCAAGGTTGTTTTTGTTTATTTTTTTGTATGGTTATGGATTCAAATATTTTAAGCCTTTTTGCTTCAAAGTTTATATTATAAACTTTTTTTTTATATATTATCAACGAGTATCTAAGTCCTTGTGGACTATGTTGCCTAATACTAGCTTTTATGACATTATTGCCTGATAAATGACATATTAAACGACGCGAAACACAAGAAATTCTAATAATAAACTTAAAAATAAAATTAAGTTAAATAAGACATCTTTCAAGCAACAAATGAAATCCGTTGCCTCATACGAAAATAATGTGAACGGCACTAAAAACATTATTAAGACTAACTTTGACTTTCTAACCGATATCAATCCTGGATTTCGCAATGTGATTTTCAAGGCAAGCAAATTCTTCTTCTTTAAGTAAGGAGCTTTTGAATTTTCCTATTGTACATTGTCTCAGAATAGGCCAACACACACACACACACACACACACACACACACACACACACACACACACACACACACACACATATATATATATATATATATATATATATATATATATGTTCCTGTATGTTTTACAGCTCGGCCACGGAGAACGTTGCAGCAAGCAAGGTTCTATTTTCCCTTTTTAAGGAAGCACATCTTATAAACCCTGATTATTATCTCGAAAGACTCATATCTGCTAAGTTTCGTATCTGGAACGCAAGCAAAGCAATTTCTAAAGAAATAATGGTTTTATTTTTAATCCCGCATTTGTTATTACTGCAACCGTTATTGTAGAGGATACTCCGTATTTGAAGTAAACGCCCTAATTGTATGTGTGTATTGCATCTATCGGAAGTAATATTGAAATAACGAAAATAATAAAAGTATTACAATTTAATTCCGGTCGAGCACTCATGGGGGAAAGCGCGAAATTGTAAACAATGACTACTACTGCTAATACTGCAAAGCTCTTCTCTGAATTGATCACTGCCCGTAAATGCCATGTTTATTCGAAGAATAGGTACGTAAAATTTCGCCTTCCTCTCTACCGGGCTCTCATAGCTGGTTAGGTAAAACAATCTCAGTTAGATTTCGATCCCGGCTTGAAGCAATCGGATGTGTACACACACTGATGAGCTGTGATACAGCGAAACACTCTCTCTGTGCATGAATATATATATATATATATATATATATATATATATATATATATATATATATATATATGTTGTCATCCACAGACAATATATATATATATATATATATATATATATATATATATATGTTGTCATCCATAGACAATATATATATATATATATATATATATATATATATATATATATATATATATATATATATATGTGTGTGTGTGGATATTTAATAAGCATAACTCTCTCAGACATAAAGCATAACTCTCACAAGCAGGAACATTCAGTAATAATCGAACATTATTAGTAAGAGTATGCGAGATAAGCTTGATAATCCTTGCGCCATGATGAATTGCTCTATGTCTACATAGATAAAGATGTTGGGAGAATGGTATATAAATAAGTGCCTAAATCCTCCTGCTATGCCCGAACTTTAAACGAGTCAGACTAGACCAAAAATGAAGTGGTACTGCTATATCTGGGGTGGATCCGGGGCATTTTACCGTTGTGTAACGGTGAAAAAACATTTTTTCATTTCTGGTCTTTCAGCATAGAACGTCCACAAGCTGAGCAGTGTGTATGTAGCGACATCAGAACTCCCACTCCATAAGGACATTTCACCATTTCCTTAGAAGTATGAAAACTTTAACTTGAATCTCCTATCTATCTATCTATCTATCTATCTATCTATCTATCTATCTTTCGGCCTAGTACCACATCAAAGCAACGCTTAGTAAATCGCCATCTGGGCTGGTGTTGTCTAATCTTCGCTTCCCAGCCTTTTCAGAGTTCAAAAGTGTTTACGCGGCCTTGTGGTTGATGAATTATTTTTTTCTCCGTAAAGGCACTTTCCCACAGACTGGACATTACTAGCTTCTCGTTACTCTATCGCTATTTTCATGGTGAATATTCTGACGAGCTATCTTCCTTATTTTTACCCCTCCCCAGACCTTTACAGCTACGACCCCACGTACACAGATTTCCTTCCTTATTCCATTGACAAGGAGGAAGTTCCACGTCTTTCCATGAACTATTACTCTTATCGAAAGTCTGTTCTACCAAGTTCTTCAAGCCCAGCGTCAAATGTTATCTATCCTACATATCCTCATAATAAAGACTTCTTACTTCCTCCTCTTGCGCCTTACAATAGCTTCAGTCAATAACCTTCTACCTTGAGTGACTCTTGGGCCTTGTATTGACTGAACAATATTATATAAAAGGTTATTTACTAAGTGTAGCTTTGTTTTACTAATCTTTGTTTAGTCTTGGCACACGGCCATCGTTATGGGGTACCCATTGAAAATCCGGATTCTGCAAGATATTTTGCTATTCCAACACCAAATCAATGTTTTGTCTATATGTCCATCTATAGAAATATCTATTCTTTCTTTTCTCTATCGAAAATATTTGTACAAATACCGAAACATGTAATCAGACTAACACACACGCATTCATATCGCAGGTGAGTGAAATATAAAGTTTTTTTTTTTTTTTTTTTTTTTATCGATGAAATCTTGCTTATCTTTTTCATCTAACTCAACAGAATCACATTGTTTGATTTTGAAAATAATGGAATGAAAATTGTTCCGTCTATCTGTTGTCTGATTTGACAAATTTCACTTTGAAAGAAAAAACGTGATTTTGCGCGTAACTTTGAAGCAGTCTTTAGAACATTAGAAAAAAAAAGACTGAATTGAAATATCACTTGATCTATTATTATTATTATTATTATTATTACTTGAATATTTTCGTCTCATATCGTTTAATCTGTTCCTTTGTTTTATTCTGAACAATTAAAAGCAAATGACGTGTCACTTTCATATCTTTCTTGATATTTTAACCTAAAATCATTTCTATTCGGTTAAATATATTCAGTAAATTTATATATAAGCCGTCAAAATCACGACCATTATATATCTCATTGCAAAATTGGAGATAACAATAATAATAATGATAATATTTTTTAATCATTGCACTCCAAGCAAGGCAATACAGCCACTAAGTCTCAAGGGTGTCACAGAGTCTAAGAGAATACGAAAAAAAGAAAAACATTATAAAGAAGAGAGAACAATAAAAGAACAGGAGATAACGATTGACATTGCATTTAAATTTTTGAAGGTCAAAGTTGACAGGGAAGCAAGAAGGCAGAAGAGTGTTCCACAAGCGAGAAGTGCGAGAGAAGAAACTGATAGCATCGTTATATCTAACCATTTCAAGCCTAAAATGATGAGAACTAAGTGCCAAATAGCTAGTCACTCAGTTAAGTGTCATACTTGAAAAACGCTTGGGCAATCATGTCTCTTTCAATACATGACTGACTAGGCAGAATTAGTAGGTTGCAGTTTCTTTCTGCGATAGACTGGTTGCCAACCAAGGCTATAGGATCCAGTCTGTCCTGATATTCATTCCATGTACTGCGTCGAGTTAGCAAACAGGAAAACTCATTAGAACAATTACAAGTGAAAATATATTTAGAAAAATCACAAGGAAGCTACATTGCGGCCATTGGAAAGTAACTGAAATCGAGATGCCATATCAAGGCACATAACATTGCAAATTTTTTGAGATTTTACCAAGAATGTCTAAATATATAGCAGATGCACCATACCAGATGCACCAGACCAGATGCACCAGACCTGATGTGACAACAATATTCAATGTATGGACGAATGGTAAACTTATAAATGGGTAAGAAAGTTTTTGTTGGGAAAAATTGTTTAACACTACACAGTGAACTAAATTTCCTAGATGCAACGATGCTAATGGAAGGTAAACAATGTTTTCTTGGATCATTAAAAGTGAGTAGTTTCATTTTGGAGACATTCAAATTGTCAAGCCATTTCTTGCCCCAGTTAACAACAGATTATAGATTTTTTTTATCAGTTGTTAACTTGATTTTATCGAACTGATCAGGAGTAAAGAGTTTGTATCATCAGTATAGATATGATGTTGATAACTGATAACATAAGTAGTTTCATTTTGGAGGCGTTCAAATTATCAAGCCATTTCTTGCCCCAGTTAATAACAGATTTTAGATTTTTTTAGATCATCAGTATAGATATGATTTTGATACCTGATGACATCAAGACGTTCATTGATGAAAATTAGAAACAATTTAGGTCATAGGATAGAACCCTTTGGGGCACCCTCATTAATGCAAAACGTTCTAGATGAATGGACTTTCAAGATAATAATAATAAAAATTTTACTCATAATTACAGCTGAGGGATTACGAAAAGCTTTATCTATATAAAATGTGTGATTTTTTTTTTCTTTTGTTCTTTTTTTACAAAAATGATCAGCTGAAGATGACATGATGCCATTTCTGACCATAGGTCTCTGATTGGGACCCAGGAGGAAATGTGTTGTATACAACGGAAACCCAATAGAGCCTCATTGAGTGGATGTTCTACATTTATAACTGAATTAAACAAAATAGATATTTATCAGCATGACAAGTGTGGCCTTTTCTTTCTGATCTCTCATTTCTTGGTTCATGAGAATGAACTCGTTTGTCAGGTAATGATAAAAATACGTGCCGGTTTGGGGACCGCTTGTGAATTCCAAATTCCCATGAAACTCCAAGATTGGAGCCGGCTCAACCCACCCCGGGTGAATGCCGTTACAAGACAAGAGACAAAGAAATATCGTGGGATAGTTGTGAATAATGGGTGAAGACAAATGTAAACAAAATTTCGGAAAAACTATCAGGACTTCCATCGACAAGTGAGAAAAAATATGGAACACGAACATTTTGGTGGTGCCTATGATAACTTGGGCACTCGGAACAGTTCCTAACATACCAGCATAAAGAATAAAGGAATTAAAATTTTGAAAATGTATTTAGACTTTTCAAACCACGGCAATGATGAAATCCGTGGAAATACTGAGTTAAGTGTTGGGGATTTGATGACATTTGCTCCAAATGCATTGTATGAAGATGCAAGCACATGAAATAATAATAATAATAATAATAATAATAATAATAATAATAATGACCATTTCGTGTTTTTCTGTCCGGTGTTTACATGGAAGGAATAGGAATAACGATCCAAGACTGGGCTACATATTCATTGGTAAATATGTCAATATTATAACGTCCCACATGCCGAAAAATGAAAGCAACATTGATATAAACTAGTCATAGATAACCAAGATGTTATTATACTTTGGGACCTTACCATTCATATTGACAGGCATATAAAAAAAGTTAATAGACCAGCCATTTTGATTAAAGATTGCAAACAAAAAAAAACAAGAATCAAAGTTATTATCCAAATCACCTAAAGCATAATATTTGACCCTTTATCAGGTGGAACTCAGTAACTTCAATGACGTTAATAAAAACCTGTTAAAATATCAAATATATTAAATTTATTTTAATCCGACAGATGCTAAAGAGAAAAGAAATGGAGTGATTTCAAAGTGAAGAGAATATACAATCTTTTAATAATCAGTATTCAAAATTCTAAGCTGTGTCAGTACTCGACCAAAATCGGATTCAGAATGGAAGTCTAATACTTGGTGATTGGGTCATATGTTCGGAATATTTGCTTTACTTTCAAAGAAGGAGAAAGGAGATATCCTAAATCGTGGTGTGATGCTGATCTTGAAGAACCTATTTTCCTCAGTTTAATTCTCTTTGAATACCTCGCATTTGTGGCCTTATGTCAGGCTAATATTTCTCTATAAGTATACATTTTTCATTGTACTTATGATATTTTTGTGGTTCACCTTAAATTAATCAATACTTTGTCCCTATAAATATTTATTTAAAGATGTTTGTTTGCATAAAAAAGACGGTAATTCTTTTAAATTTCTGTAGCTGTGATTGTCTATCTAAAATAAACGCGCCTCCATTTCTCTTTATTCGTTTAAATAATCAATAAGCTTCCTTGTTAAACAAAGATATTTATCTCTGAATAACACGAACATATTTTTCAATAATTTTTTAACAAATTTACACTGATGCCTACAAATCATAGAATCATGCGATTAAGACATAATTGTATTAAATTTTCTCAGAAATGTATTGTCGGTTATTTTAGACACGCTCAGATGTCCAGGGCCGGTGAGTCTTATCCGGGGGCGTTGTGGCTTCGGCCATTTTTTTTTCAGCACTGTTTAATGGCCATCCGCCATTTTTTTTTTATTATTTTTAACCTGACGTTACACTGTCAGTCATCAGCTATATTATTATACAGGAAGTATCTGCATGGCCGGTGCTGTGCGTACTATGCAGACCCGACCCCCGACTAAGCTGGAGTCTCAAAAGGGCTAGTTTCAGCAATGGTTTTTTTTTTTTTGTTTTTTTTTTTTACTTTTTACTTTCTGTAGTTATTAGGTTGGTGCAAAAATAATGCCGTTTTTTTGACGTTAAGTTGAACGTCAAAAAACGACATTATTTTTGCACCAACCTAATATTAAATTGAATCTACTTCAGTTATGTTGTCAATCATCCCCGATAATAATCGACAAGGCAGTAATAACAATCAAAAGTCCACGGCTGATAATTAAGATAAAATTTCTAGTTCTTATCTTTTACATTTCTAGAAATGTAAAACCGAGAAAATGATCGCTTAAAAAATAAAAATGTTTTAAAAACATGAAAAAAATTTTCCCGAAAACTGAAATACTGTTTTTAAAACAAATTTTTAAGAAAATTCCGTTTGTTCTCTTTTGGAAAAAAATTAAAAATACTCTGGGAATCACATGAAGTGAAATCATCGCATTTTGTGTGTGGGAATGGTGAAGTGTAATTAAAGCCCTTAAAAAAAAAAAAAAAAAAAAAAAAAAAAAAAAAAAACCTGTTATATTTCACACACGCTAGCTCCCCCACTCTCTTTGTCTTTAATATACACTTACCAGAGGTAATAAAACAATAAACTCATCGACACAGAAGACATCTAAGCAGATCTGGATTTATAAGAGGACAAACTGGGAGGATTTGAATAGATAATTTTGTATGAAATTTTAAGTAGGTTGATATTTTTTCGCCCATCTAACGTAATTTTTTATGAAAAAGAAAGTTTTATTCAACTATATTAAAAATACACTTCGTTGAGTTCTTTGTTACTAACAAAAAAGTATAAACACGTTCAAATTGTTTTAAAACCAAAAAAAGGTTTGAAAAAATTTAAACGTGTTTCTACTTTTTCATTAGTTTTCACTTGTCAAGAAGTGCGGATTATTTTGCTTCGAAGAAATGTGTTGTTAAAAAACGAAAAACATTCATTAAACTTCAGTTTTCAAAATCTTACGAATTTTTTAATGAAAGAATTTTTTATCATTTCATTAATTGTGACATGGAGTATTTATTTGTAGAGTTAGGTACAACGAGTTGAACTGTTAAAACTAAAACATCTCACTTAAAATGTACAAATGTATTTATTAAGCTATGTAATTGTAGAGAAAGATTTTTTTTTAGTTTTTTTTTTTTTTTTTGCAAATGCATGAGAGGGCCAGGTTAAATAGACACCAAACCATGAATCAATGTAAATGTAAATTGCAGATTATCTCATTCGTCAAACTCTTACGGAAAAGTTCAACTCCTAGCCTACCACTAACCCTAAAAAAAAAACTTAATTGACCCTAATTTTTTCTGTCAAACGATCGGCAAAACAGTAAATACATAAAGCTCTGGCATGAATTAGCACCGTTTTTTTGGGTTTTTTTTTTTTTTTTTTGGTGGGGGTAACAAAATTCAGTTTGTCGGGGATGTTTTTTCCTGTGTTGTGTTGGAAGCTTAGTAAAACATTTTTTTTTTCAGCCGAAATGCGTTGGCCATTTTTAACATGTCCATAAACATTAATGTTTATGGACATGTTAAAAATGGCGACTTAAACATTTTTTCGAGTAAATTTAGTCATAAAAATAGTGGGGGTTATTACAAAAAAATAACATTTCTCAGATTTTTTTAAATAATGAATATCTCCTTTTTTTTTCTTTTTTTTTTTAAGCATTTCACCCCAAGCAAGGCGGGGAGCCACTAGGACGCAAGGGGTTACAGAAAATTTAGAGCAAGATCAGATAGGAGTGATAGAAGAAAGGATGAGGAGAAGGATAGTGGAAAGATCAAGGCAACTGGAGATGTCGATTGACATTACACTTGAATAGTTGGAGATTATAGCTCTCAGGGAAACTGGAATAGGGAAGGGAGTTCCACAGGTGAGAGGTGCGAAACATGAAGCTATTGGAGTAGAAGAGTTGGCTACATTTAGGAGTTTCGACAGTGAAGGGGTGAGAGCGGGATGCCAGCCTCGTAGGGCGCTTGAACTCATGACGTCTGGGAACCGGCGAATGCAGCTCCTCGGAGCAATTTCCATGAAAGTATTTGTAAAACAGAGAGAGGCGACGGCGCGTCTATGAGAGAGTGACTGTAGACGAGATGCCAGAACAGGGCCAATTATATTGCATATCCGCCTCTGGAGCCTATCAAGAACCCCGAGGCAATACTGAAATTTTCATTTAAACAGGATAATTCCCTGATTTTTTTTGGTATCTTAAAAAGCGCTGCTCCCCCCCGCGCCACCAGTTTTTCTTCGAGGGTTTGTGGCATCCACCACCCGACAGACAAAAATCTAAAATACAAACTGCTAAAAAGAATTAAAAATTGAAATTAAAAAAAAAATGTTGAACACTTAATGTAACTTAACTAATACCAGTGCGTTATATACAAAGGTTAATTTTTAGACGCCACTCGAGGCGAATAAGCCTCATGTTAGCATAACATTTGAATTTCCGGTTACTAAAAATGAAAACAAGTGGTTAATCATTGCCTAACAAACGAGTTCATTCTCCTCAACACAGACATGAAAGATCAGAAAAGGCCACACTTGTCACGCTGATAAATATCTACTTTGTTTAATTCAGTTATAAATGTAGAACATCCACCCAATGAGGCTCTAGATCATTACAGCAATAATGGTAATTTACTGAGCGTAACTTAGTAGGTGAGGATAACCTGACAGAGTACATTTCCTTTGACGCTGATTTTCAATACAGAATTTTCTTTCTCCTAGACTGGTTTCAAACTCAAGACGATACTTGTTAACCATTACATTATCCTACGCTAGTCGAACCCTCTGCCTTCGGGCAGAGAGGAACCCGGACGAGGCTATGCCGAAGAGTAGAATTTCGTCCGGTGAGGTGGACAGACCTGATCCCGTTTATGCGTGGTCTACAGGGATTTTTTGGCCGAGCCTCCGGGCTCGGGAACCCCACTTTAAATTCTGCCTTGTGCCACATGTGACTGCGATGGGGCAGTTACTAAATAGCATCAGGTTATCTTGGCTTAGACACAACCCTGCCACTAAGTCTGCAGTATTTATGATGATACCCATACAATCTTAATGGGATACGGGACACAACGTGAACTTAGTCTGACATAAGAGATCAGTGTGAGACATCCGGGCTGCGAAACAAGAGACTTATGGCTTTGATCGCGACTGAAGACTCAAAAGCAGACGACAAAATGCAGTAAGCGTGTAATATGGTAGGTTCGAAAGTTTGGAATCAGCGAAAAATAACAGCAACATTTTCTGTTAATTAATCACGATCCATTATCATTTTCATATCTCTTGTCATTTTCATCAATTAACCTGTTTATTAGGCTAAGTTGTTAATTATTTTTTCACCCCTTCGTTGTCTTCCGAATAGCTGCACGTGTGTGTTCGCTTCCCGCTTTTTTTTTCTGTGAAACCACTCGTCCCAACCAACCCGTCCTCCATTTTTGTTCGTTGTTTTCGATCAATTTTTTCTATCATAAAGAGAGAAAAATAATTCTTTTAAGTGTCCAATCAGAAACTTCAACAAGAGAAGCCCCCACCGATCTTGTTAAGACCAACATGTTCAATAAATCAATTTAATCATTTTGAAATCTGAAATGCATTCGCTATTCTTATTCAACAAAATGGTCAGTTGAGATTTTATATTTCAAGTCACGAGTGGTAAGTTCTCTTTAATAAGTAGAAGTACTTGGCCTGACATTCTCTCTCCCTCTCTATCTCTCGTTTTTGCTCTCTCTCTCGTTTTTACTCACTCTCTCTCACTGTCTCTCTCTCTCTCTCTCTCTGGGCGTCTTTCTCAAACTCCCTCTCCCTCTCTTGCTCTGAGATTCTCTCATTTTCAGTCTGTCCATTTCTGATTCAGAGATTCTTCCCGCACACTCTCACTCTCTCTATGTGACTCTCCTCCCTCTCTCCCCCTCTCACCTTGAGTCTAAAACTCCCTCTCTAATTCTGAAACGCTGCCACTTAACAGAATATCTTTCATTCTTTCAAAACCTCTTTTATTTTACGGTTTCTCTTTCAAACAAGTCTTTCCGTGAATTTCTCATTCTCTCTGTCTCTCTCTATATCTGCATTTTTGTCTCTTCCTCTCTATCTCTCTCGCTCTTTCTATCTCTGTCTTTTTGTCCCTCTGCCTTTCTCTTTCCCTCTGCCCTTCTCTCTCCCTCTTTCCCTCCCTAATATTTTTTAAATAAAAAATATATTTCTTCTCCAGAGAAGTAAACATATGTATAGAATATATATATATATATATATATATATATATATATGTAAGCAAATATGTGGATATAGAGCCGACAGTATGAAGGAAAATATGGAAAAACAAAAATCCGAATATGCAAATATACTGTTTTAATGTTGTTTCAATGTCGACGTGATCGTATTGCGAAACAGAACGCTGATCTTAAAAATTTCAGTTATTCTCTTTTGATTAGTCTTATGTCTATCGTCTTTTCATGTTGACTTGAATATCGTCTAATTTTAATTATGTTTTAATAACTATGTCCTGATGAAGGTCTACTAGACCGAAACGTCTGACGTCGACATTGAAACAACATTAAAACAGCATACTTGCATATTCGGATTTTTGTTTTTCCATATTTTTCTTCACACACACACACACATATATATATATATATATATATATATATATATATATATAAGTGAACATTGAAGTCAGCACTCAACTCAGAGGCGACAGAGGCGCAATCATCAGGCCCGATGATGGCGTTTAGCATGAAACAGTCTAT
>CAHIKZ030000669.1:877500-895000 GCA_903632075.3 Acanthosepion pharaonis | reverse complement strand
ATTTTTAGATGTACTCATTGTTTTCCCGCCAGTGCTATTTGTTAGCTTTTATGCGGTATCAAGTGACAACAAGTCTAACCAAATAGCCACCCACTCTCCTAAGTATTTGTTGTGGATTCCGGGATGAAATCCGGTACCAATAAATAACAAACGCCAAGAAGGAATATAGGAAAATAAATGTATTAATGTAATAATACAAACTGGTAATGCTGATTAGTAGTTTCAGGAATGCGGGTTAGCAGCAATATATATATATATATATATATATATATATATATATATATATATATATTCTTTTGTATCGACGTATCACTGTATGACATCTTGTTGAGTCTACGTGCTTGCTCACTATGACTTTTGCTCGTTTGTCGCTCTTTCTCGTTCTTCTCCCGGGTATTCACTAGCAGTATTATATGTATACCCTGGGTGAGTCAATTTGTGTAAAAAGGGGAGAATCCCTCAACAGTATTCAAGCTGATTTTCGTATTAATGTCCTTTGGAGGCTTTTCGTTCCTCCTCAAATTTCTAATCTTTCGAATATTTTTAGAGAGTTCTTCGATATTGTTCCAAAAACATAAAAAAAAAAATTTCTTGTTTTCTTTTTTTATGGTTCCCTGACAAGCACAAATGTGTCAATTCCTTTTTGTTCGCTATGAATTATATAACATTTCCTGTCCTGAACTGTGTAATCAGTTTGAATTTCAATCCCATATAATTTCACTTTTTCACTGTGTAGAACAGATCGGGATTTATACACATGCCAATATCTGCATGACGAAATCCATTCGTTTGCACAGTTCAAGGCAAGGCCATTGTTCCAACCCAATCACATCAATTTGCGTACTTCTTTCAGAACTAATTTGCTACATTTGCCTATGATTGGTTATTTCACCTTTGTCTACACATCATCGGCTGCAGCCCGACTATTGTTATGCTAATCAATTATTATTGTATCATGGCAAACGTTTTCAGTTGTTGATTGTTAGATAAAACCTTTAAAAGTATTTCTGTTGTAACTACGTGTTCAGAAATACGTGATCAAAAAACAATTCCAGACCTGAGACGTTTTCACAAGTGATCAAATAATTTACCTCGTAAAACGTTCGGCTATTGTTAACCATTTCTGATCACGATATACCATTTTTTCGGATTCAGTCATTAATCAGCATTGCGTTAATCCCGCCTTATTAATCATTGGGGATTAATAGAGTTTAACTGAGAAAGAAACGGTACATTCAATGCGATTTGTTGAATAGATTTTTTGTTTTTTGTTTTAAATAATGTCGCAAATCATTGTCAATGATTGCTCACTTCACTACTTATTCGACTTTGTGCTTGACTAAGTTATGTTTTGTAAACGTCTATATCGGACATTGGGTGTAGAATTATAATGCGGGGATAAAACGAACAAGTTATTAATGGTTGGTTAGATGCTAATTGAATAACTGTGACATAGTCTTTGGTATCGACGTATTTATTCATCCCATTCACTCTCGCCGCACACACGTATACATACACACATACACACGCATGCATGCATTGTCGGGCGCGCGAGCACAGACACACACACACAAACACAGACAGACAGACAGACAGACACACACACACACACACACACATATATATATATATATATATATATATATATATATATATATATATATATATTTTTGTGGGGTGGTTCACTAAGTCCGTACCCTAATACGTAGTTATTAGCTAAATTTGTATCTCAAATTTTCACTGTATAATATTCGATATATATATATATATATATATATATATATATATATATATATATATATATATATATTAATTCCCAGTGAATTAAGTGCATTGGCAAAGAAGAATATGCTAAATAAAATAAATGCTTTTTTCATAGACTTTTGTGTACTTATTGTAGACTTACTGATGTCCCTATATACGTGTGTATATTTGGGCACACCGAGTTTATGTAATGGTTAGCAAACTTATCTCGCTAGAACAATTACGACTGAGTAGTGATTTCGATCCTCACTGGGTGCTTCCTACTTTCGGCCGTGCGCCGCATCTCAGCTACGCTTGGAAAATCATTATATGCGTGTATATGTGAGCGAGTGCGTATATGTGTCAGTGAGCGTGTGCATGCGTGTGTGTGTGTGTGCGTGTGTATTTTTCTGTGTGCAAACTTGGTGTTTCTATTGCCACTGTTAGACATAAAAACTTATCTTCAAATTCATTTTGCTAAAAACAGTCGTCCATAAACACCCCCCCCCCCACACACACAGAGCTCACTTGATTGATCTTTCCATTTTTCATGACAAATAAGACAATGATTTTTACCTCAATTTCTAGAACGATCTACGAAGAACCAGTCAATGACATTAGGGTAGAGTGAACTGAAACTGTCCCAGGTAGAATTTGAACTCGGTTCAACCGATACGATTCTTTGTGTAATTAATCGTTAAGCTAACTGCAACTGTTAAAAAAAATCTCGAAGCTACAAATTACGAAATGTGACTGCATTGAGTGAGACAATCAATTCGTCGGTTCATATTGCATGAATAATGCACGCGCCATTATTCCCGATGCAGCAACAATTAACAAATATTTATAGCGTACAATTCCTCACTGATTATTTCATTAACTGATTCTAGATGGTCGAGTTCCCGTCAAAACTACTGAACACATAGCTTTAAATATTTCTGGAAACTATTTCGACATGGATTCTCTTACATTTAACGCGGATTTTTCTATATATTTTCTATAACTGATAATATAATGGACTTTTGAAAGTTAACAACTGATGTAACAAGATTTGGCTCATAGCTCTTACTACCTAAGCAGCCATATGCTTATGGGGCAATGTTTTTTTTCCCCAAGTTCTTGTTCGGCCAATTTCTTTTTTATCAACTATCTTAGCATCACGATCACGTGACCCGTAACCATTTAGGCTCGTAGGGCACCGCCTCTACTGCATCCGCAGTAGCAATGGTGTTTCGTAAGCAAGACTGATGGAGCCCGACCCTCTCAAGGCTGGTTGGTTTCCTTCTTCTAGACTAGCCTCTAACCAAGGCTAGAGAAGTCAGTCTGTCCTGATCTTTAACCCATAGCTGGAGGAAAAGATTCCCAAGGGTATTTGCACATAATTGAATGCAATGATCTCGACTGGAATTTGAACTCAGCTCTCCGATTCCTCATCGTGGCATGGTAGAAGCAAAAGATTTTCCTCGAGATATCTGGCTGGTAGACAAAGTGCAAGCAAGACGATACATGCATATAAAGTAAAGTGAACCTCAACTGCCTTTGCCGAAATTCGAACCAGGTTCATAGATTTTTTTTTCAGCAACACACAACAACACTATAAAATTAGCAATGCCTAACATTTGGGTAATTTTCCAATAATTTTGCAACATGACGTACATTTCGTATCTAATGACATAACGATATATTTAAATGATGAATAATTTCATGCATTATATATAATAGACAATTATATAACTATAAAATAAATACATTTATGCCACGTAAAAGATTAGATTTTAGATATCATCTTGTCTAAAAGATTATATTTTAAATATCATAGATATTGTACTTATTTTAATATAAGCATATTTAATTAATTATATATATATATATATATATAATGATAATGCAGCTGAACAATATAAATTTGCTACTGAATATATATATATATATATATATATATATATATATATATATATATATATATATATATATAGAGAGAGAGAGAGAGAGAGAGAGAGAGAGAGATGTGTGTGTGTGTATAATTTTCTTATGAAATTCTTATATATATGTGTGTAAAATACTGAAAAAAAAACAAAATTCTGAATATGCATTATTAATGTTAAAATAAAGTCGACGTCGGACGTTTCGGTCTATTTAAGACCATCTTCATGATTTTCATTTTAAACATAATTAACATTATAACATTATTAATTTTAACACAAAGACCATGGTCTTTGTGTTAAACTAATTCAGACAGATAATGTTAAATTTTTAAATGAAAATCAGCGTTCTGTTTAAATAGATCAAACGTCCGACGTCGACGTTATCATTTTAACATTAATAATGCATATCATATTTTTTTTTTTTTTTTTTCAGTATTTTTTTCTTTCATACTGTCAGATTTATATCCATATATTTGCTTACATATATGTGTGTGTATAATTTTCTTATGCAATTCTTATATATATATATATATATATATATATATATATATATATATATATATATATATATATATATATATATATATGATACTATACTCTTATGCATTCTAATGACATTGATATTTACATGCTTTATAAGATATTTACAAGTCCCGCATTTAGAATCTACTTAAAGTAACGCATTGGTTATATTTGTGAACTGCTAATCATTGCTTTGTCATGCGCTTTAAATCTTACCGTGTTTTGTATTTTAAACAATAATTTCTATTTATAAAAATCTAAAAAAGCTGTATATACAAATTAGATATTTTAAATTTATTCGTATTTCATTTAGTTAGATAATTAATACACCTTTTCATTGATTTGAACCATAGACATTATAGGCGCTGGTTAAAAATCGGCCATTTCCCATGACAAATGGTAACAGATACACAAGACACAAAAGTCACTATTATAGGGAGTCTTAGCATTGTGTCACGATTAGCGGGTTAGTCTCTTTGACCGTTACAACTGAGTAGGGAGTTTGATCCTCACTGAGTGGCCATACTATTATCTTAGTAAAGGACAAGTTATCACCAACTATTTATTTATTTTTTCACTTTACTTCCATCGTTTTACATAAATACAGATTAGGAAAATTAATGAAAAAGTGAAAAAAAAAACAACTTTCGTATGACTTATTTCGTCTTTTATGACTTCATTGGACTAAAGGTATGAAACACGTCACCCGAAGATTTTTCCACTTTGTCATTAATTTTCCTAATACTGTTATATATAATTTTCTCCCATGAATACACACACAAACACACACACATACATGTATGTGTGTGTGTATTTATGGGAGAAAATGAGATATACATTTTTATATATCTAACTGTGTGTGTGTGTGTGTTTGTGTGTGTGTTTGTGACTTGTTCGAAGATTTTGTCCCAGCAATCAACCTTATTTTCAGATTTGTTAAAACATAACTGTAGAGTTCATATGGATACGGTTTCCTGAGTAAATTACGAATCAACTAATTATGATCAGGTTCAGGAAGTGGTGGAGAGCCATGATCGTTCACGTCTTGAAGGGACATGACAAATGATGGTGGTAAGGATGATCAGGTTCGACAAACCCAACTCCCACTACCACACTTACCCTACCCCCCACACCCACACAGACACACGCTTTACCACCTCCGCCACCGCCACCGCATACGCCTTTTTTTTTTTACTCCCGCTATCTCAGTCTTTATCAGGCCAACAATTTCTTTAGCAGCCCATTTGTCTAGATTCTTGATTAAGTTCTTCACAGAACGCCATCTTAATTTGTTTATCCAAAAGCTCTTGTTCGGCGTGATGCTAGTATTTTCCCTATCTTAATTGGTCATCAGTTGGCACGAAGCACATATCTGTAATTCGATTTACAGACTATCAAGATTCACAATTCTCGTAGTTTCTTTACTGTTTTCTGCCTTGTTGGTATTCGTGTTTCTCTCTGATAAGATGTATTTTGATTACAATGACAACAAAAGCAATGTTTATACAGCGCGAAAGCATAATATAAGACATTTGTCTAGATTTATAAAAGTTTCTAAAATAAACACTATTTTTCCTTTCCATCCTTTCACATTTCCCTAATCATCCATTAAGAAAGTGTTGTTAATAAACAAAGAAATGTAATTATGAAGTGACAGTTTCCGGTTGGAAAAACTGGTAAATTTTCATTTTAACACCCGAGCGTCATTCACTGCTGAACTATTTTCTTTCAGAAATTAGTACTCGCTTCCGTAAAGCGATTTTTTTTGTACTTAATTTAAGAAGAAAGTCAACTTACAAATATATGTAAACATCGACAAATAAAAGAATAACAAAAGAAAAAAAACACCTAACCCTAATTTGAAAGTTAACTTTCTGCTTAAAAAAAAAAAAAAAAAAAAATAAAAGAATAAACAAAAATAAAAACACCTAACCTTAATTTGAAAGTTAACTACAAGGAATTACTGTGAAGGAAGTAAATAGGCCCAAATTGTATACGCCCACCAACAAAATTCAGCACTGAATTACTTATCAATAAGCCGGTAATGACTGACGAAAGACCAGGAAAAAGTCCGATTTTTTTCGGGTCGTTAACATCCAAAAAAGGTAGATTTCTTCAATATCTAATTGTTGATTTGAGTTCAGCATATACATTTGTACGGAAATAAGACTATTTTGGAAAAATTTGAAGGGATATTAGCGCTCGGGTGTTAAAATGAAAATTTACCGAAAAACTTACATTTCTATACAACATGTGTGAAGAAATATTCATTAAAAACTTCCAAGATCACAATTCAGTCGCAAGTTTCTTATCGGCATTTCACTAATAATGACATTTTTCATTACATATATATCTACCAGAGAAATGGAAGGAAAGGTTATTATTTCATTTGATTGATTCTTTAATTACAAAGTCTTTCACCAAGTAAAAGTCTTTTTATAAGGATGTTATTCAGCGTATTGAATTTTATTATCACGTCATTATTATTATTATTATTATTATTATTATTATTATTATTATTATTATTTCCTTTGATTTCTGTTATCTACACATTTCCTTCCAGGTCCCAACCAGAGACCTAAGGTCAGAAATGGCTTCATGACATTTTTGAGATTTCTATTTCAAGATCCTTGTGTTTTGGTAGTTTTTAGAACACTATCATGTTTTCTCTTCAGTCAATGATAATCCTGTGTAATCTGATACAAGATGGTCAATTGTTTCTGGATATTTATCACAAAATTTGTATTTATTATTATTATTATTATTATTTATGAATTCGCATGTTTACAATTAATGTAATTGCAAGTCTCTTCAAATCTGAAGCATTTTCCTAAGTTATCTTACCTGACCTAAATCCTGTCGTAATCTGGATAGTATCAATTATTCGTTGAATCACCAAGTCCTCTAACTTTTACTTCATGGACCTTCAGGTGATTGCACATGAACCAATTATTACGAATACGACTCTGAATTATTAGCATTATTATTATTAGTAGTAGTAGTAGTAGTAGTAGTAATAGTAGTAGTAGTAGTTTACTGCAGTTTAAACTAATGCTGCTAGTATACAGGGTGTCCCAAAAATGTATACACACTTTAACAGCTGATAGCTTAATTGATGTTTCTTTTTTTATCTTCCCAGGTTAAACCCATTAGAATTAATGATGGCAGTCAAACTAAGCTTTGAACAAAGGAAATTCATTTTAAAATGTCATTGGAAATGTGAGAACGTAGTTGAAGTGCAAAGACAGTTTAGGAGGGAGTTACAAACAGATCCACCAACGTCACTTACCATCACTCGAATTAGAGATAAGTTTGAAGCCGATGGAACTGTTCAGAATGTCCACGAAAAGCGTTCCAGAAGACAAAAGACATCGAAAAGCCCCCAAAGCAAGAAAGATTACTGGAAACGTATCACTAAAGTCCAAGAAAATTTGTACAGCAAGCGATTTGCGAGGTAGGTTTTTCAAAATCGCCTGTCCAGCACATTTTGAAGCACTGTCAATGGAAAAGTTACATTTCAAAATTTGTCCGTAATGTTAATGCTAATTATCCAGACCGAAGAATGGAGTTAAATCTTATCTTTATGAGATCTTGCCAAACAAGTGGATTGGACAAAGTGGTTTCGTAGAATACCCTCCGCGTTCACCAGACCTCGCACCATTAAATTTTTTATAGGGATACTGAAATGACGACGTCTATGCTATGAAACCGGCAATAGTAACTGAATTGAAAGCAGCCATTGAACAAGATTGTCTAAAAATACAAAATGAAAATATTTGGTGATGTTTGCGATTCCATTGCTTTGCGTTGCCTGGAGCAGAACGGACGTCATTTTGAAAACAGGCGTTGACAGAAAAATAAAATAATGTCTGTAGATTCTATTAAATTTTGAATAAGTAATGTATTTTAATAAACATTGACTTTATAAATATTTGAAGTGTGTATACATTTTTGTGGAGGGAAACCCTGTATTTCCTATATTCGCGTGTTCACACAAGGGGTCTCATGATTATCGTCGGATATCGCTGGAGATTGAGTGACAAGTTTTCAAAATCTTTCTCGATATCCGCGGAGAACCTGCAATGCTGTGATCTGAAGTCTTATCCTATCTGGAATTTTGAATCATGCAGAAGTGTTTCTAGAGCTCGAATTATAATAGGCACAAATTTAATCTTCAGTTTTCGTAATTCCCGAGTAATTTCCTGATAATTTTTCACCTTCTTTCACTTCCAGTCTATGGTCAGCTAAAGCAGATCAGATCTTCTTTTCCTATCAACTTCAGTTTTCTCGCCTCGGCTCTGAATCTTAGGATTCCCTAAACATAACCTTAATTGTGCTGATTTATTTACAGTCTTTTGCATAGTTCCCGTTGTATGGCTGTTCCTATCCAATCGTGCTTTTTTTGTCTTTCCGTATTTGTTTTTACATTCCTTATTATCTTTTATAGTCACTATATTTTCACACCGGCCTTAAAAATGGAGACCAAGTAACAGTAAATATCCTCTTTAAACCAACACTTTTTTAGTCTTCTTGTTAATTTTAGTATTACTGTCATTTAGATGCTTTCAGCTTTAATAACTTCTGATATTTTTAATCCTACTAATCTTTATACATTGATCTTTGGTTCTTTTCCAAGCACGCCAGTAATGATGGGTAATATCGTTAATTTGGCTTTTGCATATTCTTTTTTTTTCAGATTTCTGTCAGTTTTTCATTCAGTTTTAATTCAATTCTGTTAACTGTTCGAACGGCAACATCTATTATAAATATGCAGCGAACAATGTTGGTATTTTATCACCGCTTTACGAGTAACTGAACCAGACAGATGAATAGATTTCACCGAATTTCAAGCACATAACTAACGCTCTGTTAAACTATTGTAAGCATTTTGTAGACTTATTCTAAAGCCATTCCCTAAAAGTAGGGCACTCACTTATCACTATACAATACGTATTCACTGAAAATTCTTTAAGTCTTTACGGCGAAGTGGTCGTACATTCTACATCCTCGAAATGTCAGTACATTTACCAATAAATGTCATAACTGTCTGAATCGATACGCGTATAAATGCAGCCTAGACGTTTTCGCAACCCACAGTGAGATTTTACTTATATTTTTAATGGTAGCTGAACAATTTATGCGCATTTTTATTTATATTCCTGTATACGCTAAAATGAATTACAGTACAGAATTAAGCAGGTCAATAGACCTGTATGAAGCAAAGCATTTTTATAAACATCTTCTCATCTGATTGTGTCAGGTGATCGTGTCACGTGAGCTAAATTTGAATTTCGAAGCAATGTCGTTTTTGAGGAATGTCTTGTCGAAATGACGCTAATCATATTTTCTGAACAGCAATTTTTGTTAATTAGCAACGAGGAGAGAAGCGATGATTAATCGAATTCTGCATTTTACTGCATTTTCTAGAAATTATATAAAAATCACTCATAAGTGGGTGGGGGTGCTGAAAAGATCTCAATCCAACCCATTTCCGAAAGATAGTTATTTTGATGTTTGATCATAGAAATATTGATTTGGGAAACTGTGGCACATGTAGAACTTTTTTTTTTCATTCATCTCCCCCCCCCCACTTTGTAATTATTTTCAATGGAAAAAAAAACTTGCTCTTTATTCCTCGTCTTTTTCACTCTCTCCTCTCCCTTCCCGCCCGTTCTCACTCTCTCTATCTCTTTCTGTCTCTCTTTGTATAATGGGAATAATTGAATGTAGATATTTATGAAGAATACCTTCGGCAAAATAGCCCATGGGAAAGGCATGCCGGCCTTGAGAATTAACATTCGAAATTCTGCTTTTTTTCCTAACTATGAACACTGACCGCTAACACGTTTAGTAATTATGTAATCTATTCATTTACTAGGTAGAGTACTCATCATCTTATTTCTTAGTGTTGAAGCTTGAATAAGCATGGAATAATAATAATACAACACAAAATGTACGTAACAAAATGTATTGAAACAATGAAAAAAGGTACACAATATTTACAGGTAGTTTTGGTATATTCTTGGGAAGACTGTTCCTGCAGAATGGGTTGACTAAGTCGCAGTCGGGCAGAGTCTCTGGATTCGATCTCTTAATCTTCCGTCGTCTTCCGGTACCAACCCATATTTATATGGTCGGTACTCCACTTATGTAAATTAGGTGTATCATACACAACACTTAGTAAGAACTTTTTTCAGTTTGTTACTTTACCATTCCTTTTATCCTTAGAAGAAAACGCAGATCAGTTTCCATATATATCCAAAAATTTTAGAATGAACAGATCCAGCTATACACTTAACCCTTATGAAGAACTTAGTGGATGTGGAGTGCTGTAATGGTTAGCAGCACGGAAGGTGAAATCAGAGGGCCGAGTTCGAATTCTAATCGAGTTCGGTGCATTCATTTATACGCGAGAAAGATATGAATACTTATTTCCCCCGGCTATGAGTTAAACAGTAGAACTTGTATCTGGAAAAATCATTGTCAATGCAATATTCACTCGAAAATATTCTTACAATGTAAAATATGTTTAAACCTTAAAATAACCCACAAAGGGTTGATAAACCATAAAAAAAAACAAATCCATCAATTTATGATAATGCAACCTACAACACAATAGACAAGCAAAAATCTTCACTGGAACGTATGTATCAGCCACAGTGGTAAGATCCATTCAAAAAGTTGTACAACATTTTATTTAGTTGAGCTCTTTTTCTCAAACTTTTATATGGATTTAAAGAATATGAAGATATTTTAAGGCATTTTTGACATTTTTAAATATTAAATTATAATACAGAAAACACTATTCACGAGTATTTGACAAAAGAAAAAAAAACAATATGGCTATCAATAACAGAACTAATAGATTTATCCCACAATTCCAGGTGAAAATTTTATTTACCTTAGGGTTTTAAAGATATTAAAATATACATAAGTAAATCAATAAGCCTGGAATCTAATGACGAAAAAAAAAACATTTATTTCATACAACAAATATATTTTAAGATATTTAACCTTCTTTTGTTAATGCGCTTAATTCTGTGGGGAATTTTAAGCACATAAAGTGCATATAATACAATAAAAAACAAAATTCATCTAATAACTACTTATTAGGCTACGAAAATATTGATCCACTCTTGTGGATGCGAATATACACAAGAATCCTGTAAATTATACCGACAATGTACACAGTTTGGTCAATGAATTTCGAATGTTTCCTGCATTGAAGTTAATTTTACTATTGCCTTTACGAGATCACGTAGAATACACAGGTTTAGTTCCATTACTAAAGTTAAATAACATTGACCCTGATAAGTACTTATATGAGTAACCGCATAAAAATAGGAGGTACGACATGCGTTTTATCATTCAAACGAATTATGCAATCCAGACCAAGACAAACAAAAAAATACAACACATTTTTAACAGAAAGGTGGCAGACGATGAAAAGTGGAACGTTTACAACAATGTGGAGTGAAAAAGTTGTGTGTATTACGAGCTTCTTTCACAAAATCAGACTTTAAACTCAAACAAACAATGTTTCCAAATGAACCGATCAAATGTAGCAGTGGACCAAAAGTGTCAGGAATTGACCAATCGGACTGATGTCGTCAGTTTTCAAACCTGGAATAAATTGGTACTGTTTGGTTGGGATGACCTACTACACTTGCAGTATTTACATGAAATTGCATCTTCAGGTTCCCACATATTCCAACAGAAGAACTTTAATTCTCTGGAAACCTGTAAAAACCAATGAGAACTTTCCATCACCCAGAAAAATGCCTAGGACGATGAAATCATGAAGCCACCTCAAATATAGCGATGGATAGTGGACTAAAATGATAAATAGGGGGTTGAATTAATCTACGTACCAATATCTAAATATTGTCCTTGAAATTCACCTTTTTAATTTACATAAATGAAAAGTGCTCGGACGAACTGCATTTCTTTTTCCGCCAGCTCTAACCCCGGATAGGACTCGCAACGTCACTCGCATTGTAGCAAACCACTGTCATCCCCCCCCTTCGCGTATTCCTTTGCTGATAAGAAAGTTTCACTCGAACAGCTTCTTCCCGCGAACCAGTGCTCTGTGGAACCGACTCCCAAGAGAATGTTTCCTCGATCACTACAATCTTAACCTATTCAAGTCGAGAGTTAACCGTTATCTCCACCCCCCAATCCTCGTAAACTGTGCCTCTTACTCTGTAACCCTCTACCTCGAGTGGACCCCGGGCCTTGTACAGGGTGAACCTCACTGTAAAAAAAAAAAAAACATATATTTTTCTTACTTTTTTTTTATCTGTGCTAGGCAGTGGTTTAGTTGTAAAAGTGTACAAAAAATTAATAGACAACTATAAAAATGTGTGCATTGCTTAATGTTTAGTCCGCGAGGCCAAGAAAAATATACGCGATGCAAGTGTTTGTTTCAAATTGCAATGTCCAATTAACTCAGTTTCACCTCTGTCATAGATTTCTATTTTGTTTATTTTGTGCAAAGGCTACAATGTGTTTGGATAGATAAATGTCTTAGAAAGGAAAAAGACAATGAACAAGTGGCAAGACAATTACAAAGAAATAAATCATATTAATTTGTTTCCTCCTAAACGCACCTGAGACAACATTTTATAAATCTTCACACAGTCCAAGCTTGGGGGCAAATGCTGTGATTGTTATCTGTCGAGTGGCGCTAATATTACAAACTTTGCATTGCACAGTATTTTGGTAAACTCTTGGGAGAACCGGTGGCCAAAGTTTATATGCAAATCATCGATTCTGAAAATCTTGTGTTACCAAACAATCTTTCTTTCTCTTTCACATTTATCTTTTTTGCATCCCTCCCCACCTTTCTCTTTCTCTATCTCACCCTCTCTCTCTCTCTCTCATTCTTTAAGAGTAAATCTTTGTCTCAGTAATGTCAATAAATCGAATGTTCAATAAAAACTTTGACTATAAAAATATTTATTCACTTTTTAATCTTAAAACTTGATAACAAGTTGGATATATCACGTTGAAACATCGGTTCACGTACGAACACCGAATTTAAGCAAAGTTGAGCCTGGTCAGTACATAGATGGGTGACCGCTTGGGAATACCATGATCTGTAAACTTAGATGTGCAGGTAGTTTAATGGATAAGGACTTGGAATTGTTAATTGGAGTGCAGTGTTCGAATTCCAGTTGGGTTCGTTATATTCACTTACGCACAAATACCCTTGAGAAAGGTAAGAATCCACCCAGTTATAGTTTAATTGGTAGGGCTTGTATCAGTAAACCATTATTATCTCCAAGAGTTCTTTACAATCTAAAAATATTTTCTGGCGTTTAATAACCTGCAAAAGATTGATAATCTATAAAAAAAACTAAAAAAAAAACAAAAAAACAAATCAATTCATTGCTAACACGCCATTTCTTTTGGGGACGATTTGTCCTAAAATATTGGCGCGTGACGTCGATTTTCCGCAAACATTAGCCAATTACTTCAGAGTTGGTATTTCTTAGACGTCTGCAAATGTTACCAGCGTTGGTTTTTGAATACACAGTTGAAAACCTTTTTTTTTTTTTTTGCTAATAACTTTTGCACACAACTAATGTTAAGATTTAACACACATATTGGCCTTAAATATACTCTTGCATGATCTCATACCAGCATAGGGAACGATATTTCCTAAAGAAATTTACAGAAATTATTTACGGTATTCACTCGACGTAATCATGATCCAGACCCCACAAAATGCGCCTTGCTATTTATATATTCCTCAAATTGCTATCAAGAAAATGTAGTGATTATCTGAAAGAATATGGAAGCTTTTCCTTTTTTATGCAAGTTGAGTGCATGAATTCGAAAATTTATTTTCTTTGTAATATTTTCGTTCGAAAATGATACACAAGAAAACAAGACATATTCTTATGCCGCGTTGTATTATAAATATAAGGTATACACGACATTTGGCATATAAACTGTTATCAATGCTATCTTATTAAAGCACCTCCCGTAATTAGGAGGCGTGTTTTCTGTGTTTGAATATAAAAGTGTGTAGAGCACTTGTTTTTGTGATTCGATTTTGAATAACAATGATCTTACACGATAAAAGCAAGAAATTACGGATCTATATAATGAATCAACATATAAACTCGAAGTACAGCTACAATCAATATATATTCTCCAATATTCAGTTTCTTTTATAAACACATACAATGATGTGAATGGTTGAGATGGAGCTCATCTTGGTTAGGTTCAGTCATCACAATGTTTCGTCGGCTGTCAAGTAACTGTCAACATACTTATTATAAAACCCAGGTTGTGTGTGTGTGTGTGTGTGTGTGTGTGTGTGTGTGTACGTTTATATATTGGATCGGATTTCCTACATTTTTCAACCGATTTCAACAAAACTTCACAGGACTACGTAAAATTAACTTGCGGTGGTTCTGACACCGCCAAAAAGTGGAAAAACACAATTGTTTTTGCACAAAATCAATTTGAAAACACGATTAAGAGGCATCACGAGAATGAAAGGGGGACAACTCATATCGAGTTATACTTATAAAACCCAGGTCGTTTGTGTGTGTGTGTGTGTGTGTGTGTGTGTGTGTGTGTGTGTGTGTGTGTGTGTGTGTGTGTGTGTGTGTGTGTGTGTGTGTTCGTTTATATATGAGATCGAATTTCCTATATTTTTCAACCGATTTCAACAAAACTTCACTCTTTTTTTGGCAGGTAGTGTTTCTTATTGTCTTGCACACTTTTTTCTTTATTTTTACATTCAGAATGCTTTAAAAATTCCATTTACAAGACAATTGTTTATAATAGAAAAAAAAAAACTAATTAAGATATGCATGTCCGTCAACCTTAAACAATAATCTTTGTCAATTTTATTTTTCAGTCTTTATGATCGTCGATACTTGATCTATCTCTTACTGTTACATCCCCGGGCAACGCCGGGCTCTACTGCTAGTGTCTAATAATTTTGAAAGAATACTAAATGGAACTTTTATTTCGTCTAGATAGGTATATCGTTACTTATTCATCTTTCTCAAGTCGAGCTCACTCCCTATGTAATAGAAAGGTGTCCGTTCAACATTCTTGCATGTTTGCTGGATAGAACAGACCCGGTCTACGGATGCAGATACTGATATTTCTTCTTTTTCTTCTTCAAAAAAAAAACCGTGACATGCCACAGACTTTTCTAGAATTCTAGGAAAGGGAAAAAACGCAAGCAGGAGTGAATTCATGCCTTTTCAAAGTGTGTAAAAACAACCTCAGACAAAATGAAAGTAGTTCCGTGCTCGTACCGCTTACTCGAACCTTTTTTGTTTTTATTTAGTTTACATATCAGATCAGTTCAGTTATGTACCATGCGTCATACACGCTTAGGCGATACTTGTATCTTTGACTGACGAGGCTGATTTTTTTTCCCGCAGACGTTGCCATTTCTTTCTGCGGTAGACCAGTTGCCATCCAAAGCTATAGAACCCGTTCTGTCCTGCTATTTACCCATAGCTTGACGGAGAAGAAGATGATTCATACCTTTTCCAAAGGTATTAGCACGTCAATCAGTTCAGTTATGTGATTTGCAGGATACACGCTTAGGCAATCATGTATCTTTCGATACATGACTGACGAGGTAGATTTTTTCCTGCAGTAGGTTGCCATTTCTTTCTGCGGTAGACCAGTTGACATCCAAGGCTATAGAACCCGTTCTGTCCTGCTATTTACCCATAGGTGGGTGGGGAGAAGAAGAAGATTCATATCTTTTCCAAGGGTCAAATTGCTTTCGTGAAGAAATAAGTCCGTAGCCTAATAATGAAGAAATTTTCGACTACAAGTATTTATTTTTCAGTATAATCACCTTCCTTGTTAAGACACATAATTCAGTGGTGAATATTGATGACAGAGATCAATGATTTTACGTACTCCCAGGTCACATTCATTTCCTTGTGATCCAAGGTTTCCTCAATGCATTGTTATAATTCGTAAAACCAAAATAAAAGAATAAAATAGATAAAAATTCGAATCAATACTTTACTAATAACTACTTATCACCATCTTCCGCCCTCTCTCTCTTTCTCTCTCTCTCTCTCTCTCTATATATATATATATATATATATATATATATATATATATATATATATATATATATATGTATGTGTGTGTGTGTGTGTGTGTGTGTGTGTGTGTGTGTGTGTGTGTGTGTGTGTATTTAAAGATCAAAGGTAGTCCATTGTTTAGAATATTTTTCTTCATTTCAACACATTTTCCTAGTTTCTGATGAAAATTTAAATATAATTTTTCCAATGTCCGGATGTTTTCGGTTTTCATGATATACAAAACCGACTCGACGCGTAAAGACGGGATATTTGAAAAATACTGAAACCGACATAAGACATGGCACCAAAAAATCTTTTGCAATGACGAAAGAATTCAGAAATTGAACATATGTTTAACTATCAACTGGAATCCTGGAAATCAGTTCAAAATATAAATAAATTAAACAAGGAATCTATAAGAAAGGACTTTCGGTACTCTTTAACAAAGTTTGTATAATCGAAAGATTGCTAGCCAAATAAACCCATTATCTCTATATATATATATATATATATATATATATATATATTAAAGAAAAAACAGACCACCATTATGATAATTTATTTCACCAGAGCCCTTTTAAAGGACACTGGATATATATATATATATATATATATATATATATATATATATATATATTTTTGAACACTAAAAGTATTAAAAATTAAAATCTTCAGGCACACTAGGTTGTATATTAATATTAATTCGTTTTTTATTATTTCACTCGACTAGTTTCAGCCAACATAGCCATCATCAAGAGAGAAAAAAATTTCTGCTTCCTAGTAGCAGTGAACTACAGAAATTAATGTCTTGATGGAGAAAACGGTCTCTTTTAAGTTGTTATTTAAGAAAAGAGCTGTTCTGAATTTATATATATATATATATATATATATATATATATATATATATATATACAGGGTGAGTGAAAAGTAACTCCACATTTTAAATTACTTATAATTTACTTATTAACTATAATTTACAAGAAATTGATATTTTGGCATGAGGTATAATTTAAAATTCGATATGGGCACCAGATTCCGTAACCAGCTTATCGAGCCGCTCAGAAACTGATTTCACCAGTAACTCTTGTGGTATGGAAGACATAACTTCTTGTAATCGCTCTTAAAGTTCATCCAAAGTCTTGGTTTGGTATAGTGGATTTGCCATTTTAACCATCCCCCCCCCCACAAAAAAAGTCACAGGGTGTTAAGTCGGGATTCCTGGCTGACCAC
>CAHIKZ030000669.1:857500-872500 GCA_903632075.3 Acanthosepion pharaonis | reverse complement strand
TTAATTATGCATATATTTAATTAATGCAATTTGGACATTTTGTATTTTGGTTTTATTGCACATGTGTTTATATAGTGATAGAAAAATAATTTTAAAAATGTCCACTATTTAAAAAATAAAAAACAAATAAAAAATAGAAAACTAAAAGTTTGCAAACCGAAATGGTTTGCCGTAAAGAAATGAAAACAAAAAGATAAAGAAATGAATAAAAGTGGTCAAAAGGTTATCATTTCTAACTATAGGTGAAGAAAAAAGCCTAGTGCGGTAAGCCGACACTAGTGATGAGTCTCATCTGTGTACCAATCGAAAATCAAGAAACAATTCTGGAATGAATTCCATTGTCACGAAAAAAGTACAAAGACAGATAATGATGACCAGGCAAGGGGCCTAGCCGCTGAAATAATTTCATTCTCTGTCCCTTCTTTCTTTCTTTCTTTCTTTCTTTCTTTCTTTCTTTCTTTTTTTCTTTCTTTCTTTCTTTTTCCTTTCTTTCTTTCTTTCTTTCTTTCTTTTTTTCTTTCTTTCTTTCTTTTTCCTTTCTTTCTTTCTTTCTTTCTTTCTTTTTATGTGCCGTGTCCTTTCATGACGTAGGTGATCATGGCTCTCCACTTCCCTCTATTCCTTGCAGCTCCCAACAAGTTCCTTCCCTCTGCCACCTCCCCCAGACCACGTTTTGTCATCCACTTGCTTAAGTCCCATACCCTACATTTTCGGACACCTAAAAATCCCACAGAGAGTAGAAAGGATTACTACTATCATGAAATATACATACATACATACATACATACATACATACATACATACATACATGTAGCAGATTTATAAGGACGCTTTTCTTTCTTTCTTTCTTTCTTTCTTTCTTTCTTTCTTTCTTTCTTTCTTTCTCTCTCTCTCTCTCTCTCTCTCTCACTCTCTCTCTAAATGTTAAAAAAGACTTAGATGTTCAACACGAAAACTTTCTGATATTAACTTTTGAACTCTTTGAATATTGTATATTTTATTTGAAGACATTTTTTTAATCAGTACATGCAATATATATCTTTGCATTAATTATCTTTGCATTCATTTTTAAAAGGCTACAAATTGGTGTATATTCGGATTAAGGACGTTATCCGAAGATGACTACGTGTAAACAAGTAAACCCCTATTTTAGTAACATCCACATTATTGAGCCCCACATGTATACTGTATATTATTTCATTTCATGCCAAGGAATTGTCATTTTCTACATATTTATATAATTTTTTATCAGAAATTCGCTTGAATACGTTAAAAGAAACGTAAAGTTACCCACCAGACAAAAAAAAAACTCAATTAAATACTAAAATACACATTTGATTTTTACTGATCTTAAGATAGCCTTCATTTTAAAGTTGGTGTTTTTGCTTAAAATTCGTTTGTAATTTATTTTAAAAAATAGATGTTTTGGTTTTTTTATTACATTCTTTTATTCGGCATAATTATTTTCAAACACTAGCAGGACATTACAAATACCTGTATTTAATTCGATCTTTACAAGGTAATCTTCTTTATACTTTGATGTTATAGTAAGTTTATCTTAGTCAATAGAATGATGCTACCTTGAGGATCAAACATACAGCACTTAGATTATCTTGAATAAAATATATCGCTCTAAACTAGACCTAGTGTTTTGGTAGAATTGATATCACAAAAACCAAAATACGTTATTGTATTATCATTTAAGTATCGTTCTTGACAATAATGGTATCATGTGAGAGAAAGGAGTAAATCAAAAATTTTAGAATTTCAATCCCAAATTCTCGAAAAGAGCTGAGTAAAGTCTCGTTTCCAAAATATAAAATGGAAATCATTTATCTTCATTTCCATTATGGTACTAAAATGATTACCTCCTCTCCCGATTGAATTTCCTTTCTCTGTGTGATTTGCCGCCATTAAATTTCCTTCCTCCAAAAAAAAAAGTCTTGCTGAAGGCGTTTTTCAATCTCCAACCAACTCTAGCCTAAAAGAGATTAATAGTATCAGTGTCAAAGCACTTTCCGTGCGAGTCTCTCCCGATACAATCAGTGGCAGCTTAGCCAGTTGGAGACCGACAAAGGGGGAAAAAACGCGTTTATTACTTTCCTCATGTGTACCGATTAGCTGCTGCTGATGATGATGATTGACTTGCGACGACCAACAACACGGAGAGGTCAATCGAATTATAAAAAAATATTATTTAACTTTACATTCAAGAGTAACTTTATAGCATATTTTTTTTAAGATCCGATAACTGGAAACCGTGTTTTCTTATAAGAAAAAAAGGAATTCTTATTCTTTTAACCTATAAAGATACGACTAAGTGAAAAAGATTGCATCACTAAGACGACGTAATACACAAAGTGAAACTTCAGCAAGACTGTTTCGCATACGGCATACAACTACAGCGACCTTGAGGCGGACTAGGTGACCATCAAATATCTACAGGCATAGTATCTTCATAGAAAGGTTATAAAATAATATTGGTATAGATTTTTAAATTGGCTGAATTTCTTAGATGAAGTACTTTAATTATTTACAATAAAACAACAACAACAATAATAATAATAATAACAAAAGCATTAATAATAATGTTTTTTCGATGCATGTAACTGGCATATATTTATTCGAGTGGGTGTCATGATGGACATAGTGGGCCATTTTTATTTGTATCTCAGCGTCATCGTGTCGACGTTTCACTCAATAATAATAATAATAGCAATAATGTGGAGATAAAAATACCAAAATCTCTTTAATAATTGTCTACCTTTCTATCAAGAAATACACACGCATATATTTATTAAAGACATTTTTATGTTTAACGTTGTTATTTAACACACACACTAACACACACACACACACACACACACACACATATATATATATATATATAGTTGTGGTTAGTTTATTTCTTTAGTGGGAAGTGTGAGTGTGTGTGCATTAATGCGTGTAGTTATAACAATAAGTACATAGACCAATGAAGAAACAAGTATTTAACACAACACACACACACACACACACACACACATATATATATATATATATATATATATATATATATATACAATGTAACCCGGATATAAGAGAGTTGTCAGGACCGGAGAAGAAGTCTTATATCCGGGTTTCTCTGTATCTGGGTCTCTTATATCCGTTTACTATATATATATATATATATATATATATATATATTTATATTAAACTTCTTAATTCCATCCTTTGCAGTGGCGTACCTAGCGTTTTGCCTCCCGAGGCGGCCCTCATGTTTGTCACACCTCCCGGAAGCCATACAATATTATAATGCATTAACCCTTAAGGTATATATATATATATATATATATATATATATATATATATATATATATATATATATATATATATGTGTGTGTGTGTGTGCGTGTGCGTGTGTGTGTGTGTGGTATTTTCGTCGGCGAATTTTCACCTCACTGTGTAACACGACATAAATATTTTATTTGTGGTCCAATCGTTAAATGAATTACATGTATGGAAAGAGAGTCAAAGAAACACTCTAATTATGTTCCTATTTTGTGCCTTCAGACATTAAATAGTTTTACTATTTTTTTTATGACAGCTTCTGCCGTATTTTCCCACATACTTACACGTGGGATAAGTCCGTGTTTCTCTTAACCTGGTATTTATAACTCGTCACTGATAAATTAAAAGTACAATTGTGTTTATTCATTTATTTTTTTTTATAATAAAACTGGGGATATAAAAAAAAAACAAAAAACAAAGCGTAATTGTTTTGTTTTTTTTCTAAATCGGGATAACTTTAGAAAAATTTTTTACGATATTATATGAAAGGTAACTTTTGTTTATATACCCCCCCTCTGTTTTTAGTTAAAAACAAAAACAAAAACACACATTGTACTTTTAATTCATAATTTATCATATTCCTTACTATATTTATTTCAATTTAAACAATTTTTATATTCATCTCTTTAACCCAAAATTTCGGTCTGAAGAAATGAATATAAAAATATTCATGAAATAACTTATAACCGAGACGGATTTTAAGATTTTTTCTTAATTTATCATTATATTTCTGGGTAAAAAAAAATCCTCAATACCTGGGATTGAGCGTATATAAATATAAAAGTGGACACTGAAGACAACACTGAGTGGCGACAGTCTGTTACACATTTGAACGCATTCTCAGGCTATCTCTCCTATATATATATATATATATATATATATATATATATATATATATAGATAGATAGATAGATAGATAGATAGATAGATAGATAGATAGATAGATAGATATGTGTGTGTGTATGTGTGTATGTGTTTCTGTGTCACTGTATCTATGTGTGTCTCTGTGTGCGTATACATATATATATATATGTGTGTGTGTGTGTGTGTGTGTGTGTGAAAAGTGTGTGTATATAAATATAAATAAATATATATATATATATAATTATTTATATATTATATGCGCGGTACTTATTAGAAAGCGCTCAATATCGGAGACATATTTTAAAAAATTATTCAGTTTGTCTGACGATCGCAAAAGCGTGAAACCCAGGGTCACAAACTCACATCAATCCAACCATATACATATATATATATATATTGTTTAATATGTTTGTAATTTACATCTTTGATAATGGCTTAAATAAGCCGAAAGCTTAGATTATATTAAAAAAATATGGATCAATATTGTGAATTTCTTTCTTCGTTTAATGATAATGTTATCAAACTTATCAGATGTTACGAACAAAATTTACATAAAATAAATAGACAAGACTTGTCTATATTATTTAATGAAACGTGTATAAATATATATATATATATATACATATATATATATACACAGACACGCTCACACACAAACACACACACAAATACACACACAAACACACACATGGAGGTGGTAATAAAAATGTTGAAGGAAAAGTAATTTAGTGTGACTGATATAATGTGTGCACATAAACATATATATATATATGTGTGTGTGTGTGAGTATATGTGCACCCCCCACACACACACACAGAGACAGAAAGACAGACAGACACACACACACACACACACACATATATATATATATACATATATTGTTGATACCCCCTGACATGTAGACGATCTGATTGCCGTAGGTATCAATCAGCTAAGTAACAAACCTTTTACTTGTATTAATTATATATATATATATATATGTGTGTGTGTGTGTGTGTGTGTGTGTATATTTATTTATGTGTGTATTATGTGTTTCCACGTGTGACTGTATAAACTGATTAAAAATTTTAATCTAAATTTTTAACATTATTTTTAGATAGCATTAAATTTGTTATTTAATTATTTTACTTTGGCTTAATTGATAAAAACAAATAACAAACTAATTAACAATTTTTATATTATTTTTATAACTTAGACGTGTAATCGAGGCTCACTAGAAAATAGTCTGATTTTGATGAAAGTGTTACATACATATACAAAGTTTGAATTGACACCAAACAGAATTAATAATATGTAATTAATGCTTAATAGATTTTTCATTTGAAATTAACTGCTTAAAATTAATTATGCTAACACTTAACATTATTTTTTAATTAATTATTTCGAAATGCATTTTTCTTGTATCATTCGAAACAATAAATATTTTGACATGTACAGATAAAAAATATTAACAGAATTAAGAATTTATGAAAGTATTTGAATAACTTCAATCATTTAAGTAAAAACATTATGCTACGGCAATTAATAACTTCTTTTCTTTGATAGTCCATAAAGATTTTTTGAAAAAGAAATGTTTTAATTCTTTTATTATTTTAATAAAAGTGTTTGTGGTTTTTCGTTTCTTTTTTCTCGAAATCATTATTTCATTTATTTTACACAATTGTATAACATAAAATATGAAGAATGTGTATTTATGTCATGAAAAAATGATATTAGAATTATAAACTTAAATTAATGTTAGTGATTTTTTAGCTGCAGACGTTTTCTGGTTAGAGTTTGAATTATTAAGAGTTTCAAAGAGAGGAAGAAAACTGATACGTTAAGTTAAGACTCACGTATCTAAACAAATATTTAAAAATTAAAAAGAAAGAAAGACAGAAAATGAAAAATAAATGAAGAATGAATGAGAAGATAACATAAGAAAATTAAACAAATCATAATTATTTTATAGGCATTCTTTAAAACATACGATTCACTTTAATTTCAACACATGTCTGCAATTCAGTGGTTTGGTAAACATATGAAAGCTATTGATTAAGTCATGACGTGAATTTAAAAAGAAAGAAAAAAAACGTACGCCTTTCAAAGTTAGGATAATGCTAAGAAGATCATTTATGAGATACCAGTTGAGAAAGAAACTAAAGTGAACTCGGTCGACTAGAATAAAAATACTTCTCTTCTCACAACACGCAAAGCAATAAATATGAAAATCTTAAAACGAGTTAATTTGTAGATTTGCAATGTTCCTCAAATCAGATGAAAAAATCGTCAAGTCTTGTTTTATTTTTTCAATCAGAACTTTTAGATCATTTAATTTTGTGTTGCTGTCGATCGTAGGAGGATCATCTGAGCGTCATTTGTTTTCTTCTCTTTTCTGCACAGATGTAGAGATGATGAGTGACAGGTGGGTGGGGCATTGGAAGCGTCTGCCAAATTTTTACCTGTAAAAGACAACTACTGCCGCGCTCAGGTGAGCGGCCAAGCGTAGATAGTGGGTGGATTTGTTTTCTCTCCCTCTCCCTCTCTCTCCCCCTCTCTCTTTCTCCCCTTCTCTCCTTCTCTCTTTCTCTGACTTGCCCTACCCATTCCTTTTCTCTTACAAATGGACAAAGATAAAACAGTAAGGAATAAAGAAGAAATAAAAGTGGAAGATATCAAGATAGATAATGAAGGCGGGAAAACAGAGAGGGTAATAAAATACTTTTTTGTATATCAAATATTAGACACTCTTAATTGTAAAACTATAAGAATTAATTCTTTCTATCTATCTATCTATCTATCTATCTATCTATCTATCTATATATGTATATGTATATCATTTTTATATGACTTTTCTTACGTTTATAAGAGTACTCTATTTAAAACATTTTTAACAATGTTTGTTAATGCATATTAACAAAAATAATTTTTATATTTACTGTTTTACAGTCCTGCTTCCCGCCTTGCTATTTTTTTTCAAAATGGGTGGCTGTTAATTAAGAGCGTTTATAGATAGATAGATAGATAGATAGATAGATAGATAACATTAGCTGAATTTTCGTCACTGCATATTCTCTCGATGTGATTTATATTCATTATTAAATTAAGTGGATTATCAAGGAAAGAGATTATGCTGATAATTTCCTTTTTGTGTAATAATCATCAACAGGCTTATTGATGTAACTCTGTATATGAACGCACAAGTACACATACACACACAAACACAAGCATATATATATATATATATATATATATATATATATATATATATGCGTGTGTGTACGTGTGTGTGTTATGAATTTAATAGCTAAAGAGATACATTGTCTTTTTAGAAAGGTCTTGACGATGACCGTTTCTGATGAAAATGCGAAATCAAAATTAACTGAAATGAAACTTTTGTCTGTAGTTTTCCAAATCATTTTTTTTTTTAAAAAAAAAAAAAAAAAGCCTCGATTTCGAAATGGTAAGAGATTTTCTTATTGGTGACAAAATCTTGTGTTGTTAAAGTATTTGACCTGAAGGATAGAAACTAACTTTTTGCACAAAGGTGTGACAAAAAATGATTCCAGGCGAGTGGACCACTTGCGAAACTGTCATATGTTTGTAACATAAACATCAATTCCCCAACAAGTGAAAAATGCCGTAAAAAAATTGAACGACTTAAAACTGTTTTTCCATCATAATTTGATTTTACCTTTACATAATCGACAGATACGATTTTGCTCGATACAAAACACAATAAAACAATCCATTTTTTTAATAATATCGTCATGAAAAATGTAATTTGTAATTTGTTAATAAAATCTTTCTGTTAGAATTTATTAACATGCTTATATTTTTCGATTCCTTCATCAAAAATAATTATTTAACAGAAAGAATAACGTCTAGTGAGATTAAACGTTTCGATTTAATCTTTTTTATTTTAATTAATCTTAAGATTTTGCAAATATAAGAGAAAATGGTGCACACGGTTTATTGCGTATCTCGTATCTACATTATCTTTGGTTCTGGCTAAGGTAATAAAAATGCTGATTTTCAAGGTAGGAAAATATTATCCACATACACACATAGTTTTATATATATATATATATATATATATATATATATATATATATATATATATATATATATATATATATATATATATATATAAAAAGAGAGAGGGAGACGGAAACATATATACATATATATAAATAAAAGAAATCAGTTTTGAGCACAAAAAACACACATCTCTCTATCTATCTATCATTACTCGCTCTCTCTATATATACACACACACACACACACACACACACACACATATATATATATATATATATATATATATATATATATATATATATATATATATATATATATATATATATATATATATATATATATATATACCGAAAAATCAGTCGGGTTTCGATCCCGGCTTGAAGAAATCGGATGTTCAGCCACACTGATGACCTGTGAAAGAGTGAAAAAGTCTATCTGTGGATGACAATATATATATATATATATATATATATATATATATATATATATATATATATATATATATATATATATATACAGGATTGATGCAAATATCATGTGTTGTTGATTTATATCCAAATTTTAGATGCTGATTTGAAGGAAAGTAGCCGAACCTTCACTGACTCTTAGAATATTGCCGCTGTACAATCTTCCTACCTTCATTATCTTTCAGGTGTACACCGCTACACTTAGTTAATATTCTGGCGTCATCTGATAAATTGTTTGTCTAAGCAATTTCGCTATTTAAAGTCCAGATCAAAATCCATATCAGTTGAAAAGAATCAACGCTTTTCTATTTGTCAACTCAAGAAACATCTTCTGCAAGCAGCCAAATTATTTTTTCATTGTCAAAGTTGCGAAGTATCTTTGCAGATGTTGTTAGAAAAAAATGCACTGATCTAAAGAAGCCCTAATAATTTACCGCCTAAAATTCGCTTCCGTTGATGGCGGAAGTAGTCATGAATTTGAGCCTTGCTCTTGGTTCGCTGATACATACGGTTATATAGATAATATATATATATATATATATATATATATATATATATATATATATATATATATATATATATATATATATATATGTAGATAGATAGATAGATAGGAAAAGACTAAATACATAGAAAAAAGAGATTTATATCACGTATATTTTACGAATCTTTTAATGCTTACAAATTTGCTTGCATCTGTATTAAAATACAGATATGAGAATAGCATATTCCAGTAGATTGTACAACAACAAAATTTTGAGAAAGAGTTCAAATGCAAAAGTTTTGATGAATGCGAATATTAAAATGAACTCGTCAATAAAATATCCTATATTTAAGTCAATCTGTTCATATATATGCATGTGTGTATACACACTCACACACACGCAAGTGCGCAGGCGCACAAACACACACACACACACATATATATATATATATATATATATATATATGTTTGTGTGCGCGCGTGCGCACATTAAGTTCAATATGGAGGGATCGGTATAAAAATGGACCAGCGGAAGTACAAAATTAACCTAAAGTTTAATAACGCGAGACAAATGGTTATTAACGAACAGTGTTCAAATTTCGGCTGAAATTGTGCTTGAGCTCTTTATCGCGCTGGTGCACTTTGGGGAAAATCCTGGATCAACCTCTTGCAAAAGTTCAGTGATTACTTCTCTCTGATATTTGTAACATGTAACAATAGTGAGGAGTTGGGCAACTACCATTTCCTCGAGAACTGACATGAAGTTCTCTGTGCGTAAATGTATTCATAAATTAATCTATATATTAAGTTGTTCTGTATATAATCATTGTGAATATTTTTTTTGTAAACAAAAGCACAATTCAAGTGCCAAATGTAATTATCAAAATTATTCTGTTTTAACAGTTAATGGAAAATGTGAACCTAAAATCTGAAGGCGTATTGCAATAAAGAAAGATACGTTCAAAAAGCTATACAAAGTATTAAGAAACAGAAAATGTTCGTTCAAAACAAAGAATAATGAACTGTTATGTAATATCAATCCTCTGTGGGGCTACAGAAGGATGCTGAGAATGCTATGGACGGAATATGTAAGCAACGAGGAATTTTTAAGGAAATTAAAAACAATAATGACACTTTTACTTAAAATCCATAGACTGTAGAAACTTTTAAGGCACATTGCGGAAAGAAAGTCTAGAGAATTTGATATCGCAAGAAATACAGTAATCTTCGAACTCTTTGTACTAACAATGTCCAGAGAGATAAACTGGCTGATTATCGTAGAAGCCTGAGACGAAACTGAAGAAAATATTTGATTTAATTTGTTATTTTTTTTTTGGGGGGGGGATACGAAATATACTGCATGCATTTAAGTATGGTATAAGGTCAACTGAAGAAAGTAGACAGTGGAAAGACTTTAGCCTAATATCGTAATGGGGCTTGCTTGCCTGGAAAATCAGTATTCACTTTGAAGTTGTTGGATCACTGATACCAATAGGAAAAAATGTCCTCTTTATCTATTTCTCCTTCACTTACTCTGTGCACTCCCTCTCTCATACTCTCTCTCTTTCTTCCTCTCTCTTCCCATCACCCATTTCTTCCTATACTTATTTCATATTATACTCCTACTCCTTCTGTCATTCTTATAGTTTTTTTTTTTATTCTCTTTCGTTTTTATTTACCTGCACTTTAAAATTCACTTCTATTCTTTGTCACACTTTCTTTCTTTCTTTCTTTCTTTCTTTCTTTCTTTCTTTCTTTCTTTCTTGCTTGCTTGCTTGCTTTCTTTCTTGCTTTATTTATTTATTTATTTATTTGCTTTCTCGTCCGCTTTCTTTCTTTTCCCTCTTGATTCTATGAGGTAGAGACGTACTTGAAGAAAACTGTGACAAATGAATCATTAAAAAAAAATGAACAGAACCACATATTAGCACGAAATTTAATGAAAATCAATAAATTCGTTTCATCCGATGATGGTAGCTGCCCTCCCACGTCGTATAAAAATATCTGATGTAACTAATATTATAGAAGATTAATCACCTTTTTCTGAGAGAAGTATAACAAGATGATATATTAAAACGTTAAAAAAACATTGAATTCTTGATTAGAAAAGTATATTTCAAAACAATCCACACATTGAGACGAACATTTTAGCATATGCTTATGCACAACGCACATACCTATGTTTAACACACACACACACACACACACACACATATATATATATATATATATATATATATATAATAATATGAGTGTTCATATTTCTATAAATAGATGTTTATATATATATTTTATGTATGTTGTTTTAAAATGCAAATAATATATACATATATATATATATTTATATATATATATATATATATATATATATATATATATTTTGTGTATCATGTTTCTTTTCTAAGTAGATAAAATTATATATAAAAGGTATATATATGTCATGAATAATTTTACACACACGCACACACACGCGCACACGCACACACGCACATATATAAATGATTTGTCTGAGTGTTTGTCTGACGATCACTAAAGCGTGAAACCCAGGGTCACAAACTCACATCTATCCAACCAAATATGTTAGCTCTATCTCTGATATTGAGCGCTTTCTGATAAGTACCGCGCATATAATATATAAATAATTATACATATATATATTTATTTATATTTATATACACTTTTCACGTATATATATATATATATATATATATATATATATGTAAATGCGCGCAGATGCAATAATTCTTCGGTTTAAATCATTTCCAAATATTATTTTTCAAGGACGAAGCATCAGAAAGCCAGCTTTGCTCCGCTACGAAAGGTTTCTGTTCCTCATCACACATGACTATTTATGGATTAAGCATGTTTCCGTATATAATAGTATATATTTTATTCATGTAGGTAAACTCTATCTATATCCATGAATGAACATAAATAATGAGATAAACTATGACTAATTGGACACTGAATATCTTTTAATTCTTTGCATTCATGATAATGAGTGAAATTAGTTGAAAACTTAAAACCTTTCAATAAATATGTATGGATTATTCCTATAAGCCTTACATATGCTATATATATATATATATATATATATATATATATATATATATATATATATATATAGATAGATAGATAGATAGATCATAGAAGTTAAGTAACATCGAACATAATCAATTTTAGATGGGTGACAGTTGATGAAGTCAAGGTATATATATGTGGTATATAATCTGTTGCTAAGATATATATATATATATATATATATATATATATATATATATATATATATATATATATATAATATTTACATACAAACAAACAGGTTATAATGCAGACGAATATACGAAACCCCACTACGAAAGGAACAAGTTGTATTTTAATTTTGTGCATATATATGTATGTTTATACGGGCGGCAATTTGTCATCCAAACGCGTTTTATTAAATTCAACTGTAAATTCTACTGTTCCTTTCTTTATTTTTTTTTTATTAATGTATTCGAAAATAGGAAAAACTAAGTAAAAAGTTAAACAAAGCAAGACTTATGACTTGAAATGAATGAAGCATACACACACACACACACACACAAACACGCGCGCGCGCGCAAGCACACACACACATATATATATATTTATATATTCCCGTAGATGTAGTAGGGTTGATAATCACTAACACACACACACATATATATATATATATATATATATATATATATATATATATATATATATATATGTTTGTTTGAATAAAAGACAGACCACGTTAAGATTCCATGTAATAAGTTATTTCACCATAACCCCTTTAACAGGGTTCTGATCATCAGACTTTACTTCCAAAAAGCTGAAATGAAAAATGAAAAGAAATTCACACGTTTTTACGACCCTCATCAAGTATACGTAAAATTAACGAAGGAGGTGGGAGAGGGATATGAGTGTGTCATATGTATCATTTCAATTTCCTATTTTAACCCCAGTGTGTCGGCTGATGTTGCTCAAATCTAACGTCCCGTCTCTAGATAAAGGTGGTTAAGGGTGAGCGATAAGAACTACATTAAAGGAAGACGTTATAACAATATATATATATATATATATATATATATATATATATATATATATATATATATATATATATATATATTATTAATCCAATAATATATATATATATATATATATAATATTATTAATTCAATAATATTAAAATTTGGTACTCAAAGTTTCATGAAATAACAATCATCAATCAGATATAGTATGCATGCATATATATATATATATATATATATGTGTGTGTGTGTGTGTGTGTGTGTGTGTGTGTACAGAGTGGCTAGAATGTTTGCTTTCCATCCATATCACGCATTCGAATCTCACCGTAGTCGATTTTTCAGGGAGGCGACTTCTTGGGAGTCAATGACAGCGTGCGGCTCCGTCTAGAAAGGATCCGGAAATCATACCACGTGTAAACCCAAGCTTTGCTGAGAGTCGTCAGTGGTCGTCATAAGTCACCGTGACCGAAGGTATGCGTGTACCAGTTTCAAATCAGTTGTTCCAGTCAGATTAAGAGCGCTCTGACAGAAACATGGTCTAAGGTCTACTTAGCATAGATGCAGTATAAGCTACAGATGGATTCTCTGGGTGCTGAATAAACACAAATGTGCCTGAGCGAGCGTCTGCACAATAGAGACTAGCTAGCTGCCTTGGCTGAAGTATATGCTTGGAAAACAAGTAACTGGCCATTATATATATTAAGGATATTTATAACAAAGTGTAAAAACGTTTTTCAATTTGTCATAGTTTTTCCTAAAATTGTCCTGATATATATATATATATATATATATATATATATATGTGTGTGTGTGTGTAAATTACATCGCCTTTTCCCCATATATATATATATATATATATATATACACACACACACACACACACACACACACACACACACACACACACACACACACATATATATATATAATTTCTATAATTTCCAAACAGCAACCTGACGTTAGAGGTTTTATATTTCTTATATAATAAAGTGACCCAAGATCAGCCTACATAAATGTATAATTTATCAAACGTATACCTACTTTTTTTAAACAGCCACTACTTTAATTAAATGCCGTTTTAGTTAACATATGAAACGATTTTCCCTAAATCGTAGAAATTCGTAGATGACCAATAAATGCGCCAAAAGAATTTTATTCGCACCCCCCCCCCAAAAAAAATGAACATCGATAAGTAACCTTTAAGCTGCCTTCCAATTATTCTTACTCTTCCCTTATTTTAGGGAGCATTATATTTTATGGGGTTTATATATATATATATATATATATATATGTGTGTGTGTGTGTGTGTGTGTGTCTGTGTGTCTATGTGTGTATGTATATATATATATATATATATAAATCAAATACGAGAATTGTTTTTAGTGCATGTACTGTTTATGTTTGTCTAAAATATTCTTTAAATATGAAAACAATGAATTTCAATCATTCAATTCCATATAAATAGATTTAAAACCTAGCAAACAGATTAATGGCTATATAAGTGGTCTTCTTTTACGCATATGATATTATTCGTTTACTAAGAGTAACAAGTTTATATGCAAATTAATGTATGTTTAGTCATACTGTACCAAGACTGGCTAAGACTTTCCTCTTTTATTACATTTCGTTTCAATTGTGGATAATTCATATGACTGGTATCTAGTTCTTTTCTCGAAAGCATACACAGAAATATAGCCGATTCCAATAAACTCTACAACTATGTTCGACAAATGCACAAAGAAAAACAATACACAATATAATCAAATTAAAGCAACCGATATTTCCTCACTTTAAGCAT
>CAHIKZ030000669.1:850000-852500 GCA_903632075.3 Acanthosepion pharaonis | reverse complement strand
ATCAGGGATTTTACTTTTACAGATCCATATTCAATACCTCAGAAACATCTGTATTAAAATAAACATGAAATAGAGGAATGGTCTGTTTTATTTGTTAAACAGTGCAACGCTATATCTTTTTAAAGCTTCGGCCAAGATCTTACTACTATACAGAATACTGACAAATGCTAAAAGTGGAATAGTCTTGTAAACGTTTAGGTAGATTCGATGGTTTGGGAAAATATTTTCTTTTAACCGTCTTTTAAGAACATTTCTGCCTTGAACATCAACATTGTAAAATCTCGTGTTTATTTATTTATTTATTTATTTATTACCAAAGTTCGTCTATCATTTGTGAAGCAAATCAGGTAGTAGAATATTTTCAGAATTGCTGCCAAAACTCTGCTAGTAAGATTTTGGAGAATATAATTCCCAAATTTTTCATTTAAATTTAAAGAAAACTTTATAAGAAAAACTATATAATTGCTTATCATTTACAGAAGATATATAGACCTTTCCTTGCTCATCTCAACTGCATTCATCGATAATCTGCAAGGAGATAAAATCGAACAGTGTCGGGGAACAAACAGAACCGGCTCTTTACTGTCGAATTTCTTTTTTCACAGCCATCAAATGTATCCATATGTATGTATGTATATAAATAAATATATATATATATATATATAATATATATATATATATATATATATATATATATATATGGGTTGAGACAGAAATATATATAACGTATATATATATATATATATATATATATATATATATATATATATATACACACACACACACACATATATATATATATATATATATATATATATGGGTTGAGACAGAAAGAGAAAATTAAATAATATATACCATATAAGACAGTATAAGATTCGTAAATTACAAAAAAAATGTTAAATTTTGTAATAAGAACCTAATATTTGGACAGTTAAATGTTTTCATTGGAAAATGAAATTGCTGAGAGGCGCGTGAAAAATATAAATGCTTTTTTGCATAATGAAGACAACACGAACAACAACAACAACATCAATAATAACAATTATTATTATTGTTATTATTATTACTATTATTATTATTATTGTTTCAACAACAATAATAATAATAATAATAATAATAATAATAATTTTTGTAATTGAAAGAAAAGCGTCACGAAATTTTATGTATATGCATTACACTCAATTCAGATAAAGTTGTTAAATATTTGTAAGGCGTCGCTTACAGACAAAGGGTGAGCGTACTTTTCATGCAAATTCTTGTATCCTGCATTTTGTATTTTGATTCTTGCTTTAGTGAAACATGCATCATGATATTCGTATTATGATTCTTTTTTTTTTTTTTTTGTGAAATGTTTATTTTAAATGATTCGTTATAAATTGGCAAATGTAATGAAACTGTCTGAAACTTGTTTACAGATTTTTTCGCGAACGACCATTAACGAGTCGAATCCTTTCCAAATTTACAATCACTAAAGGCTGATTGCAAATTGCAAAAAATCTAATAATTTCATTAAGTCTTATGACATGTAATTGAATATCTAAAGGGGAATACGACAAAAACATATCACTATAAAGGTTCAAAATCCTCAGTCCGACCTATCTTATATATATATATATATATATATATATATATATATATATATATATATATATAAGAAGTATAGGTTTGGTGTATACGGAATAAATTCCACTAACCAAAAACTATTCTTAAAAAAGGGCTCAATACAAAGTAGAGCAAAAATTAATTTAAACGAAAATTATAACATAAATATGTTATAAAATTACTACAAAATAGCCATTTTGTTTCAACACTTCTGGTGTCTTATCAAGTGATGGTGTTGAATGTGTACCTGGCACTTCATAAAGTGTTGATGGTTCTGCACAAAACCTTCACCACTATAATCAATTCACATGTGGTGGTGTCTGGCCTGTCGGTACCTAAGAACTGAGCTGCTTGACCCTCATACCTCGAATACGACGGTAGAGTCGAATATAGGATTGGTGTATAAGGAATAAATTCCAATAACCAAAAATACTATTCTTAAAAGAGTGCTCAATATAGATTAGAGCAAATATATAATATAGTTTACATTCATTTAGGTGTTAGTAAACGAATTCAAACAGATATATATATATATATATATATATATATATATATATATATATATAGAGAGAGAGAGAGAGAGAGAGGAATGTATGTGGGCCTTAGGTATCATTACTGCATAGTTACAATCAATTTCACGACTTCATGCATGTTTAAGCTATTTTTTACCTAATATTTTTTATTTAAATGTGTGCATTTATGTATATATAGAAATATGTCTATATACATATATACATTAATATATATATATATATATATATATATATATATATATATATATATATATATAGATAGATAGATAGATAGATAGATAGATATAGAGAAAAGAGAGAGAGAGAATGTATGTGTGGCTATAGGTATCACTACTGCATAGTTACAATCAATTTCACGTCTTTAT
>CAHIKZ030000669.1:837500-847500 GCA_903632075.3 Acanthosepion pharaonis | reverse complement strand
GAGAAACGTCTGCAAATTTGTGATTATAATTGCATGAAACGAATGCCGATAAATAAAAGAATATTAAAGTAGACATGTGACAGATCAGGCACGGAGAACCACTGAGAACGATGCAAATAAATTATGAATAAATAGTATCAACACTAAGCCAAAAATTAAATCCCCTTGGATATTTACGTTCAAGCCAATCAACCAACCCTCGACAGATGACCTGATAAAAGACTCTTAAACAAGGAAAAGAGGATCTGCTAGAATTTTGATGCAGCAACCTGGATCTGCGATACGCATAACTAAGGAAAACGAGAGGAGTTAGTAAAACATTATGGACTCGTTAAGAAAGGGAGATAACTCTGCAACAGGGCCTGCCCATAATAACTGGCATACTCAGAACAGTGTCAGTAGAACTAAAATCAAGATTATATGAATTTGACATTAAAAAAAAAAAAAAAGACTTCAGATTATCCAGACGATTGTTAGCGTCTGAGAATGTGTTATGTGGCGGATTTAGAACTCTTGTGCAAACAAAGGGGGCTGCAGAAGTGCAGGTAACGAAGTGAAGAAGTTATGAATGTTCAACAGCTCGAAAAATGTTTGGATCTTGCTTTGAGAACTGAAAATAAAATGGAATATCATTACAAGATTAATTGAAAGAAGACTGAAGGACATGAGAAAACCATTGGGGGAAAAAAATGGAAATGCAAGAAAGACTGCAAGACATCCAGAAACCGCATTACTTAAAAAAAAAAAAAAAAAGTACAAAAAAAAAAAAATGCTAGAATAATAAGGAGAGTTCTCAAATATTGAGGATAGTTGGGGTCACGTGATCTTCGGCGAAGGTCACATGATACGACTGGTGTAAAACGAGTCACCATACTGTGAGTGTGAAAATGTAGGAAATATAATAAAACAGTCGTACTAGTCGTTATCAGAGCACTGAGAAAGTCACACAAAGCCTTAAGTATTAAGAATACTTGCTACCACTTAATCTTCAGTATAACCTACCTGTTACACAACCTAATAATAATAATAATAAGAAGAAGAAGAAGAAGAAGAAGAAGAAGAACATCAATCTAATATGCTCATTAACATCCTATCTTTCATTTTCTTTACGTCTCAGGTGAAGGATTTGCTAAACGATTGTGTCAAAGAGCAAATAATCAAAGAAACAATAATAAAAATACATGTTCAATATGATCTGAAGAAAAATCTTCATTTGCCTTATATCTCCTCATCTCAAAAACTTGGTCAATGACTGGATCATTAGCGCATTCGGGGAAATAATAAATACTATATTATTATTATTATTATTATTATTATTATTATTATTATAAATAATAATAATAATAATAATAATAATAATAAGTACTATTTTGCAAAGCTTGTAAATTAATATTAAATGAATAACATAGTTCAGTCATATTTATATTTTGATAAACAATTCAGTGATATATTTCATATTTATAAATTTATTCATGACACGTAAAGGAAAGGAATATTATTTGTTAATTCTATATATAAAAAAAAACGTTACTATAAACAAACATTTTTTGCAGGAATTGTAAAGAAATCTTCATAATTTATCAAAATCTTTTGGTATTTTTCTAATGATATCAGTCAGGGTCACAATATGATCGAATTCTTTATAGTAGAAATCGACTGCAAGATAACGTTCGAAATGTTGCAAATATGACAGCCAAACTCTTTCATTCCAAAATAGTAATAATCAATTAATTAGAATAAATTTGGTACAAATTTAGGAGAGGAACTGGGGAACAAACTCAGAAAAATAATGACCTGTGGCTTCAGCTTAATAACTCTTGCTCGAAGGTAGATGCTGCTAAATCTTTGACCCCACAAAAATTATCATTTGTATATAATTGTTGGTAACTATAAGCATATTTATTTTGGTGCAGATAAATGTTCGTTCATGTGTTGCGAAGTTTTCTATGAAAAATAGTTTGTTTATATTTCCATTCGCAAAGAATATTTTCCTTAAATTTTCCTCAAACAAATAGTTTGCTGTTTCAGTAAAGGGAAACAAAACACACACACGCACACGTGCGAGTGCGTGCACACACACAACACTTCGGAACAAATATTAATATTTATTGTATAAGACGGTATATAGTAATTCATTCCTGCAGACAAAACAATTTAAGTAAAGCAAATATACGAAAATCCCGACGTGACAAAGATGGCAATAACGAACAAAAATCGAACTAATCAGTTAAATGAATATATATATATATATATATATATATATATAATGAAGGTTAATTATATATATATATATATAATTAACCTTTTTATTATTATATATATATATATATATATATATATATATATATATATATATATATATATATATAGTTCTGAATCGGTTACTATAAATATACATTCAGAGTGTGTTTGTAGGTGATATTTCAAAATTGATAAAAAAATGAACACATGTTCTGTAAGTATATATCTCTCTCACACACACACGAACAACATACATACATACATATGCATATATATATATATATATATATATATATATATATATATATTCATACATATATAAAAATTAAATGTTTTATTTATCTTTATTATATATATGTACATATACATATATATATATATATATATATATATATATATATATATATATATATATATATATATATATAAAAAGATAAAAAACATTTAATTTTGTTTACTACTATATATATATATATATATTGTTTATTACGATAGATAGATAGATAGATAGATAGATAGATAGATATAGATAGATAGATAGATAGATTTTTTTTGGGATTGTAATATTGGGTAATATTTATACTGCCGCAGTCGGAAGCTAGAGTGTCATTTTCAATCCAGATACGATATACCTGAGTGTTATCCAGTTGAGATCAAAGGAAATTATATATATATAGTTTTTATTGATGCAATTAATTTATATATATATATATATATATATATATATATATATATATATATATGAAAGGGGGAATCGGCCAGATCTAATTTTTCATTTCCAAAATTTTAACCAAACAGCAAAATTTTTTTTACTAATAATTGTCCATTACCTCTTCATATTGAAAATGATATTAACGTTTACCTGCTTGTGGAATAAATATTGTAAATAATATTCTACCTGTTGACACGACACACACACACACACACACACACACACACACATATATATATATATATATATATATATATATATATATATATATATATATATATATATATATATATATATATATATATATATATATATATATATATCAACATATATATAATATATATATTATCGTTGCTATAAATATACATTACACTTTTTTCTCAGAAAAATGTAATTTCTGTATATTTACCTTTTTGTATGTGTGTGAATATCTATGTATATATTATATTTTTTTGAATAGGCATCAAGAATGATTATATGTAAACTGATAACTATGTGACATCAAGTTATCTATTATAAATGTTTCAAAATATATGGAAATAATATATTTGCTTTCGCTTAGATAGATAGATAGATAGAAGCAAACTGAGATAGATAGATAGATAGATAGATAGATAGATAGATAGATAGATAGATAGATAGATAGATAGATAGATGCAAATTGAGATAGATAGACAGATAGATAGATGCATTCGAACTTCGAAATGTTTCAGTAAATTGTTACTAAGTTACCTTTTATGCGGCTGTTTTTTGTGTTGCTTCAATAATTGAATTTTAATCGGAATATTTCTAGAATTGTCATTTCAAGTCACTCTATGTTGATTCTATTATAACTCGAGCTTCTCTTTTTTATTATGATTGCTGAGATCGGCCGTTAAAAAAAAATCCTTAAATCAAATTATTTTTATAGATTTTATTTAATTTTGTATTTTTATCAATCGTTTCGACATTTTATTATTTTCATTTTCTCTTTTTCATTTTCTCTCTGTCGCGTTTCTTTCGTTTTTATAATCTTGCCTTATTTGAAAGGACAATGAAGTATTTACCCCTGCATATCTTCGGGTGCTGTTTGGTGTGTATAAGTCAGCAGTTGTACACATGTTCCTCTGACACATGAGATCAGACACGGAAAGAATACTAAAGGCCGACAATTGCAAGGCAAAAGAAAAATGAAACTTTTCACAAAAAGATGACAATTTGCTAGTTCAGTATTATTGTTTCGTGTCGACTAACTATCGTCATCTCGAATATTTGTTTCTCTAACACAGATCACCTAAAAAGTACGCACACATACACATTGTATGTTGTGTCACTCATGCACAAAGAATATAATCATGGCACACCATTACATAATGTATTTGGTTATTTTCTATTAAATGTGAACATCAAATTAAAAACCATTAAATGAAATTTCAACTATTGACTTTCATACGTAATTATTTTATGGCGTGAGTTGAAATATTTTAATACGATGGAATTCATTATAAAATATTACAAACATTTATTAATGCAATAGTCTATTAATATTTGTTGCATAACATTTACATCATATTCTTAAGAATATCAATAATATTTCTACCATATTAATATATAATCATTTGAAAGTGCGTGTTACATATTTAACCACAAGGCTATTTATAAAGAACTATATATAATAAATAACACACTCTCGCCATATATATATATATATATATATATATATAAAGGGAAGAGGTTATAGTAGTTCCAATGAGAGAAAAGTGTGTATATTAAAAAGAAGAGAGAAACTGCAAACATTTTTGGTTATAATATGGATTTTTAAAAAAATATTATGCCTTATTTTTTATAATTTTGCTACACGAGTTTCCGGTCTCGCGTCCTTCATCAGGCAAAGCGTTAAGATTTCCACATATTATTAAAATAATTATTTTTTTCTTATGCTTTTTCGATGTTAAATAATCTCGATATGAGATATTCTCTTTTTTGTGTGTTAGTGATATATATATATATATATATATATATATATATATATATATATATATATATATATATATATATTATATATATATAAAAAATCGCGAAATTAAACTTCATAAGAATATAATATAATAATAATGACATATATATATATATATATATATATATATATATATATAAAAATTAAACTTCATAAGAATATAACATAATAATGATATATATATATATATATATATATGTCATTATTATTATGTTATATTCTTATGAATTTTAATTTCATGATTTTATTTTTAAGCTTGTCTTTTTTTAATTTCAAATAAATTCCAGACCGATTAAATTCTTTATCATTTGTCCAACATAACTCTGTAAAGACGTCCAAACATATAAACCCTTGGGTTTATTTAATTAATGTGGATACAATAATTTATGACACAAGACCGAAAGAGAAATGAGGAAAGGCTGGTTAACACTATCTATCCTACACCTAGCTAAACCTACTCACGGCACATTCACTAACAGTATCCGTAATCACCACAAGAACCCATCCTTTATCCAGTCCAACAAGTACCACAATACGACATCTTCGTAGGGATCCTAAAAACACCTATGATTTTAAGAATTTCTTCATAAGATACAAATACTTTTTCCATTTTTTAAAAATTTAATTTTAAAAATTTATAAAAAATATCCATATGAAATGAAGTGTCATGTAAACCCTTGTGATGATTGACATAAATTTGATATCATTCTGTAATTATTATATCATACGTTAGGTCACGATGTACGTAATATAAAGCAATATTATATAAAGACGTGTATTTTTGAAGAGAAATAAATTCATCTGAAGCCAGTGATGAGACAGAGCGATAATTATCTTTACTTTGGATTTAGGAACAACAGTTCACCAAGTACACTATTTTTTCACCCAAAATAGTGGATAATTTAATGCACATATGTTGAATTTTATCTGAAAATTTAAGACACATTTTTACAAAAACTTCCAGAAGATTGTATATGATGCGTATACATACATATAACAGATTTATATCTGTATATATACGCACATATATATTAAAATATGTCAACAAATCTGCATACAAAAATATATATATATATATATATATATATATATATATATATATATATATATATAGATAGATAGATAGATAGATAGATAGATAGATACACATTTTAAGTAAATAATATATATATATATTATTTACTTAAATATGTGTATCTATAAAAGAACGTATAAATATAAAAAATGTTTTAAAATAATTATCGGACTTTTTGTCCATTTCATAATATATATATATATATATATATATATATATATATATATATATATATATATATAATAGCATAATCTATCTATTTCGCTGTATATCTATTATCTATTATAATTTACCTATCTATAGGTATGTATATTATTTGTACATTTTGTCATGTCTATAAGTTTTTCATTTATATAAAAAATAACATTTTTATTTAGTTTCGAAGTTTGTCATGAAACTGTCTGAAAATGGTAAATAAATATGTATACATGTTGTATGCTTTATATATATATATATATATATATATATATATATATATATATATATATATATATATATATATATGCATCTATATATATGTGTGTGTGCATGCGTATATAAACTGAATACACATATACATGTATACACATGATAAATGACGGAAAATGTAGAGAAATTATTTTTAAAAGGTAGATAATTGTTTTGGCAAAAACAATAAAAGAATTGTTTTGTATTGAAAGGATGAAATCTTATGGCTATACTGAAGAAAATGTTCCGTTAAACTAAAACATCAACCTTTTGCTCACGTTCTAGAAAACAATTTTTATCTTATAAGATACAACTTGTTCTTACATATTGTAAAAAGTTACGCCATTTTCATCGCTATCAACATGGTCATTGTTATTATTATTATTATTATTTATGTATAATATTCACCGAATTTTAATTTCTATATTAGATTCAAGACCTGATATTTTTTATAGATAAAATGACAAGTTCTACCAAATATGTCAGTTCCATCTATCTATCTATCTATATATATATATATATATATATATATATATATATATATATATATATATTGATAAAATGCGGATCAACCATTTACGCTACCGTGGTTTCAACTATGGTTGCGTAAGTGGCTGATGTTCTTATTTTAAAAGCTCTGCGCATTCGGCTTTTTCAATTGTGTAACGAAAAACGTTTACTGGTCTAATTTAATTCTGACCAACAACTGTTTAACCAACAACTGTTTTATATATATATATATATATATATATATATATATATATATATATATATATGTGTGTGTGTGTGTGTCTGCGTGTATATATATATATCTGTGTGTATACACGTTTTATACACATGCGTGCATGTATATATATATACACTCACGCAGGCACACACACACATAAACACACATACACACACACACACACACACATATATATATATATATATATATGTATATATATATATACGTGTCTCTCCTGTAATGTCTTCGCACCAAGATGACATTCCATATAAATTTTAATACATGGTCATTTAATCTTATTCTTAGATCTGATCGGACCGAAAATTTTCGGTACTCCTCGTATCAGTAATATATATATATATATATATATATATATATATATATATATATATATGTATTTTATTTTACTTACCTGGTTTTCTTGGGGTGACAACCTTGAAGGCACTTCGGTGCTCGTTGTCGTTTCCCCTCCCTCTTCGGTACCATCGCTTGAAAGTTTCTTACTTTCACCAAAAAGGACCGGGGCATGATTTTTCGTCGCAAATCGGTAATTTTGGGCTCCACACAAATGGCGGTAATTTTCTTTAAAATGGCTAAATGTTGACTTTTTAAACCAATTCTTTTATGCGTATGTGTGCGTATATATATATAAAGATATATATATGCAATTACTTTTCCTGTGTCTCCTTCTTTTCCAATTCGTTCTCTTCATTTAATTTTCTTTTTATATATATATATTTTATATATATATATATATATATATATATATGTATATATGTATATATATATATGTGTGTGTATGTGTGCGTGTGTGTGCGTGTATCTGTGTATATATATATATATATATATTTATTTTCCCTTCTGCTTGTAAAGATTGTGTTTTAAGTTCCGTCAGTTCGTGTCCGCTCTCCTGTTTCTTCTGTAAATTTGAAAAGGCAGTTGGTTATGTACAAAGGCGCAAAGCCCGGCAGTGGCACACGCGCCCGATTAACATGGCAAAAATCCTTTCTCGCTTCACTGAACCTTGGCGCGACTAACTACATAAGTAAATAAATAAATATATGGATACGTGTTTCTCTTATTTATGTAGCTTTTCCTTTGTATTGTATTAAAATCAAAAGGTAATACATAATAAATGCATATATAGGTATTGATATAAAAATATACATATATATATACACACATGTATATGTGTATATATATATATACACATATACAATAATGAAATTGAAATGCTAGGGATGTACGAATATCTATGCTTGTGCGCGCATGCGTACACACATTTATATGTGAGGGCGTACATGTAAAGGAAAGGATATTTACATATTCATAAGTACGAGCCTTTTACTTATTGGTTTAATTAATATCCTTGCTTGTACATGGTTGTGCTTATTAATCAGATAATATATTCAATACGATATTACATCATCATATCAATAATACAGACACGTATACGTAAATAATTTGGCTTGTTATGCTAAGTGTTTATATCACCCCTAAATTAATGCTTACTTACGTGTAAATTTCTTGTAAAAATCATTTTTCGCTGTTTGAGCGAACGAAAATTTACAAATAAATGTATATATATAAAAGTCTCAAGTAACAGATAGTCTATGCTTCTCCATGAAGTGAGGGTGTTTTTATGCATATGTATACGTGTCCCACTCTGTAGGTGTGTGTGTGTGTATATATATATATGTATGTACGTGTATGTGGGGGGGATATTCCTCTTTCGGTGTGTATGTGTGAGTGCGATAAAAGACGCGCGAACGGTGGACAGTACACGAGAGTCTGAACCTCAGCGCGCTCTTCTTTTCACCAAGGCTCTTCCTGAATAACACATCAGAAGAACCTCAGCTCCTTCACTTACTTCCGACAGAACGCTGGTGATGGTGGTGGAGGTGGTGGTGGGAGTAGAAAGAGGAGGAACAGAGAGAGAAAGAGAGAGGGTGTGTTTAGAAAAAAAAAAGAGGGTGTTAGACAAATGCAGTGACAGAGAGTGGTAAGAGAAAGATCAGAGGTAGGAGGGAGTTAGACACGGAGGTGGTGATTATTGCATAGCAGTTAGTGCACCGTTACGGGCAGATGAAGAAGCCAAGGGATGTACAAAAGGCGGAGACATTTAAAACGGAGGGCGGGGCTGTAGACATTTTCAAGGCGAGCGGTGGTGGTGTGTATACTGTACACGAGGAAAGGTGGCGTGTGGAGAAGTGGAAGAGAAATATAAATAATTTGACAGCGAACAACTTAAATAAAGAGATAAACGTATGACACAATCATGATCAATGGCCTCTTTCAAAACTTCTAAATCCCTACACACTTTTTTTATTAACCCTTACCAGATCAATTTTTTCCACCCAATGTGTCATTTTCGAACATATTCTTTTTTTGTTTATAAAGAGATTGTAATATAAGTAGTATAAATAATTTTCTTTTGCCAGTTTTTCTTTTCTTTTTTTTTCTTTTTTTCTGCACGACACCGAATATGAAATCAAGATCATGTACACACTCAAGGATTTTTTTACGGTTGTGTACGACAGGCAAAAAGAAAAATATGTAAATCACCAAGAATATATATATATATATATATATATATATATATATATTATATTTATATTTATATATATATATATATATATATATAGAGAGAGAGAGAGAGGGAGGAGAGAAAGAGAGAGAGAAAGAGAAAGAGAGAGAGAAGGAGTATATCTGTAGAAGAGAAAAAAATCAATGAAAAGACAAAAAGAAAACCCGTTGAATTACGAAACACGTCGAGTAAATAAGTATAGTTTTCCTCTTGTT
>CAHIKZ030000669.1:827500-832500 GCA_903632075.3 Acanthosepion pharaonis | reverse complement strand
GCTAAAATGGGTTGAAAACAACAAAGATGGGGATATTATTGCAAATAATGACACTGCTCTGTTACAGAATTTCTGAAAACATTTTTAACGTTTCAGAAGCCAAAATGTGTTAAAACAGCTTAGGAGTCAATTGATTACTTGAGTAAATGACGGAGAGTGAAGGAAGGATGTAGAAATGTTGATAATGCGAAAGGGAATATTTCGACTATTATCGGTTTAGTAGAAGAGAAGAGCCAAAGTCACTGGATGGATGGAATTCTCGAGTGAAAAAAGATCTGAAGAAATTTTACCGTTGTCGAAAATTGGAGCAATACAATATTCCTATCTATTTTCCAACATGTAAGCGAATGTTAGTAAATATTAAAGATATAAAAAGTAGGTATGATCGACTACTCGACTGAAATAATTTTGTAATTCTCAAAAGTGCCAAAGTTCAGTGTTCAAATAATCCTGTCATTTCTTGAAACATTGGCAGGAAACATCGTTTCTGTTCTTTTGGGGTACAGAGTTAATTTAAATTATTAAAAAGAAGGCGACGCTAAAATAAATTTTTCTGTGAGAAAAATGCTGGATAAGTGTGAAACTGAACGCGAAAAAAATAGAAAGAAAAATAATTTGAAAAACACTGAAAGAAAAATAGGCGGGCTCGTGAGAGATAGAGAGATAGAGATAGAGAGAGAGAGTAGAGATAGAGAGAGATAGAGAGATGATTAGTGAGATAGAGAGAGAGAGACAGAGAGAGATAGAGAGAGACAGCGATAGAGAGAGAGACAGAGAGAGACAGCGATAGAGAGACAGCGATAGAGAGAGAGATAGAGAGAGAGAGATATACAGAGAGAGATAGAAATAGAGAGAGATACATAGAGAGAGATAGAGAGAGGGACAGAGAGAGAGAGAGAGTGAGATAGAGAGAGATAGAGAGAGAGAGTGAGATAGAGAGAGATAGAAAGATAGAGAGAGAGATAGAAAGATAGAGAGAGAGATAGCGATAGAGAGAGAGGGAGACAGAGATAGAGAGAGAGAGTGAGATAGAGAGAGAGAGTGAGATAGAGAGAGATAGAGAGAGATATATATATATATAGATATACAGAGAGAGATAGAAATAGAGAGAGATAGAGAGAGGGAGACAGAGAGAGATAGAGAGAGTGAGTGAGATAGAGAGAGATAGAGAGAGATAGAGATAGAAAGATAGAGAGAGATAGCGATAGAGAGAGAAAGAGAGACAGAGAGAGATAGAGATAGAGAGAGTGAGATAGAGAGAGATAGAGTGAGAGATTGAGATAGAGAGAGATAGAGAGAGATAGAGATAGAAATATATAGAGAGAGATAGCGATAGAGAGAGATAGAGAGAGATATAGATATACAGGGAGAGAGAGAGAGAGAGAGATAAAAAGATAGAGATAGAGAGGGAGGTTTTAATCTACATCATGTAGTTATTTCCTACCTGTGAGATAGAGATATGTAGAGAGAGATAGAGATAGAGAGATAGATGGAGAGAGATAGAGGGAGATAAAGGGAGAGATAGAGAGAGAAGAAGGTTTTAATCGAAATCATGTAGTTATTTCCTACCCGTGTCATTTCTAGTTTGGCACACTCTGTCCAGTTGGAAAATTGAGTGAGTATTCCCTCCCCCATATTTACTGCGTCGTGTGACGCATGCGCTGAATCTGACTTAAAAGGATGGAAATCTGTGAATATATATATATATATATAAACTTGGTGCAAAATAATGACGTAATAATGTCGTTTTTGACGTTAAAAATACGTCAAAAAACGACATTATTACGTCATCATTTTGCACCAACCTTATATATATATATATATATATATATATATATATATATATATATATATAAATCATCCTGAATTTTATTCTCATACCATGAAGTCTCTTCAATGGAGAGAAATTTTTCTCTAATATTTCTTCTCTCGAATTTTCCATTGCATGTCTTCATTCCTTATCCATATCTTCAGACTAGAGGGTAAATAATATATGAAGAATAAGCCTCATGAAAGACTCGAACCTGTATCCCTTATATATCGCTGAGACCATTAATATATGGTAGATGAGATTCAGTTTAATCTGTTAGAGCCAATGCTTGCAGAAAATCAAATCTAAGCGTTAAACCAATTTTTTTTTTCGATGGCTCACTGGCTCTGTGATTGGTATGATTGTTTATATTTTTCCTTTTATCATTGACAGCAATATAATTTCGATTTTTGTAGATGGAGCACTGTCAACGATTATTAATTTTTGCTAATATTTCTTTCACTTTAACTTAATTAGCTTATTTCCACTAGAAGTAGTATAAGTAGTAGTAATATTATTGCGAATTTTTATAAATACTGTATTGCCAACGTTTATTTTTGGTGTCCAGGATTTTGTTTAATTTTACTTGCTTTATTTATGCTAGTAGTAGTATTATTATAAGTAATATCATCTGGAATTTTAATTCAATGAATCACTGTCAAATCGACGAATCACTGTTAATTTGTGATTAATATTGCTTCTATTTTGCTTGTTAAGTGCTATAATTCTTGGGATTGATAGCAGAGTGGTTTCTGTTGCCTTCTCCACTGTGATTTATTGTGACACCACCTCTAATTTTGAAAAACTTCACTAGAAACAAGGAAAAGTGTATTAAACTGCTACGTGATATCTGTCCTACAGTGAGTGCTGGGGAATCCTCTCAAATAAAAAGAGGCTGGGAGCTACAAAAATGTGGGACTACAGAAGGATGCTGAGAATATCATGTACCGAATATGTGAGTAACAACGAAGATTTAGAGTCAATGGAAACAAAAAGGAAACCTATAATTAACATCAGGAAGAGACAGTTGAGTTTTCTAGGGTACACAATAAGGAAAGAGAGCTTGGAAAATCTGATACTCACAGGACAGATTAAAGGCAAGAGAGACAAAGGAAAACAACGCATAAACAACTTAGTGAGCTTGAGTAAATGGATGGCGGAATAGAGATTAGGCGAAATAACAGAAAGACAAAATTTATTAAGAGGGACAGTTGTGGAGAGCCATGATCGACTACGTCCTCTGGACACGTCACATAAAGAAGAATAATTACTTTTATCTTAATTTCCACGAGTAGCTTTAGCTTTAGGGATGTTATTTCGATTTTTTATTAGATAAAGCCTTGTCAGATGTTGTTAATTTTTATTAGTATTTCTTTCATCCAAAGTGCGTCCTGGGTAAGAGGATAAACTATATACAGCAGCAAAGCCTCTGATCAGGAGGTTTTGAGGAGTGTGGAACCACCTCTTAATTGCCGGTGTTCCCAGGTCCTGACCCGGGGTGGTAGCACCTGTTTTGGTCCCAACTATGGGAAAATAGTTACCCCCCCCAAAAAAAAAAAAAACTGGGGTCAAAATACTATGAAAGTGTAAAAATAGGTTTTAATAACAGAAATACTTTGTAAAAAAAAGTTATTACCAGCAATAAGTTTTTGAAGAAAAAATTATTATCAGTAATACATTTTTCAAAAAGATATTACTAGCTATACATTTTTGAAAAAAAATAAATAAATATTACAAGCGATACATTTTTGAAGAAAAAATATTACCAGAAATAGATTTTTGAAGGGAAAAAAAAAGTTTACCAGCAATACATGTGAAAAAAAAAAATTACCAGCAATAAAAATCTTATCGGCATTAAATAACCTATTGAGGTTGATATGCCATAAAACAAAACAAAACAAAACAAAACAAATAATCATCCTAAGTTCTGTTGCTTTTTATCGCAACAAGTCAGTCAGTTAACCGTCATTAGCAAACGACGCAAATCAGGACGGAAGAATAAACCCGTGTCGAAACCCGGATATAAATCTCTCTTGATAATTTCGGGTCTCGTCTTGATGCATTTTTCTTTCATCCGATCCGCGCTCTACTCCGATGATAATCAAGTGAAGTTCAGATGACAAAAAGATATTTAAATAAAAGGCGGGATCGAAAGAAGACAAAACCGACTAAAAAGACGAGGAAAGGATGCAGTAATATGAAATATGCTTGCGTTGTGGCTCGTCATTAACAGACACACAGTCGCAGGTCTATTTGTGTGTGCGAGCGAGCATGTGTGCAGAGGATTCGTGTGCGTGTGTGCGAGTCAAGTGCTTCTGAATCTTTCGCACTGTTAATTTCTCTTTAAAATTTTATTGGCAAGCGCTGTCTTCTTTTGTTCCTCTGTGGCTGTATGTCTGGTGGACTTGCATGAAACGCACGCTCACACATACACATAAAAATGACTCAAGATTTGTTGCCTGAAGCAATGGCATTCAGGTTTTATTTATAGTTGCAAGATCATGCCGTTCTTTCGATTACACATTCTTTTCGTCAGAAATAATAAAAAGAATATTGTAAAATACTAAACTGATAAATTTTATGAAGGGTACACAAGCATCTAAAAAAAATCAAAGTCAGAAAATTTAAGCTGATGTATAAAAGCTTCCAGGGACTAATGCAAAACAATGGTCCGCGTTATCAGTTCCATAGTGGTTGGTTGTTTTTGTTTAGCGGCATATCAACATCTCTATGGGTTATTTAATGCTGGAATGTAAATATTTTGTACGCAGTTTTATTTCATTTTTGGAGGCAATAACGGTTTACTTACTAATTAACCCATAACTGGGGAGAAAAGGGAATTGGATTTCTCAAGGTTATTTGCGCGGAAGTGAATATAATGAACCCAACTTGAATTGGAACTCGGCTCTACGATTAAAAATTCCGAGCTATTATCCATTGCATCACGCGCACATCCAAGCTGTTATAGTGAAACACCCCTATTCTATAGTTAATAGACTCTCCCATAAGTAGGAGTAGTAAGAGTAACAAGGGTGTCGCTCAGTGGTTCGGTCAGTCAGTCGATGCCGGATGACCGTTTGTCGGATACTAAAAGTATCAGCCACCACAACTAGATTTCTCTGCGTCATTATCTATTATATCAAGTTCCTAACGTTTTGTACGTCGAACCTATTTTAGGACCGACTTAGTA
>CAHIKZ030000669.1:812500-820000 GCA_903632075.3 Acanthosepion pharaonis | reverse complement strand
CTTTTGAGAAATATTCTCTCTGTTTGATAATTTGAAACTGAAGGAAAAAAAAAAATTAATCAGAAATTGTTTTACTATCAAATGTGACCTTGTAATTTAAAATGTTCCTTTGTTAAGAATAATTGCAAATTTTATATTCTAATCATTTTTGTCTTTATTTTTTCACCTTTTATAGCATGTATGGTAGCAGCTATTTTAGGTGGAATGATCTTTCTGTTTGCTTTTCTCAGGCTAAAAAAATATCAAGTAACAAGTGTGTTTTGTTTTTCGTCTAATTACTTTATTCTATTTCCAAGCTAGCATTTTTACTGCACAAATAAGTTTAAATGTAATAATTTCAATATCTCTAAAATTTAGTAATTTCTCTCAATCCGACATTATTTCTTACGTTATTTTGAATGTGGGGGGGGCACTGGTTTGAATAAACATTACAGTGATTTATTTAAACAGAGAAATTAATTCCTGTAAATCAAAAAATCCGACTTAAAAAAAAAGTGCTTTCTGACAGAAATCGAATCTCTATTCACTTTGTCCATCAGGGAAACCGCTTTCAAGCCATGGGTACCTTATCAGTTAGGCCATTGGAAACCACCATAATAAAGTAAGATTCAATTACCTACTTATGAAATGTACATCTCTCGTTGTAATATCTGCGCACTTTATTTTATTTTCGTCCACTGCAAGAAAAGTTGGCTCTCTGAGCCACGCTAGGAAGTTTTTCTCCACGGAGTCGATCCTCCAGATCTACAAATCCACAATTCGCCCTTCCATGGAGTATTACTGTTATATATGGTCCGGAGCCCCTTCTGTTTGCCTCGGGGTTCTTGATAGGCTCCAGAGGCGGATATGCAATGTGGTTGGCCCTGCCCTGGCGTCTCGTCTACAGTCACTTTCTCACAGACGCGCCGTCGCCTCCTTTTGTCTGTTCTACAAATACTTCCATGGAAATTGCTCCGAGGAGCTGCATTCGCTGGTTCCCAGACGTCATGAGTTCCAGCGACCTACGAGGCTGGCATCCCGCTTTCACCCTTTCACTGTCGAAACTCCTAAATGTAGCCGTCTCTTCTACTCTAATAGCTTCATGTCTCGCACCTCTCGCCTGTGGAACTCCCTTCTCTTCTCCTGTTTCCCTGCGAGCTATAATCTCCAGCTATTTAAGTGTAATGTCAATCGACATCTCCAGTTGCCTTGATCTATCCACTACCCTCATCCTTTCGTCTATCACTCCTATCTGATCTTGCTATAAATTTTCTGTAACCCCTTGCGTCCTAGTGGCTTCCCGCCTTGCTTGGGGTGAAATGCTTAAAAAAAAATTGTAAACAAAGGACATTTTAAATAATTAATAGATCTAGCTTTTTATTCTTATTTACATAAACGTTATAATTAGAGTGTATACAAATCCCTATTAAACGGTGGAATTAATATCAACCAGGCTAAATCAAGAAGTATTGCAAACGTAATACAAAAGATAATCATTTATTGGACCTTCCTTAAGTGGGTAATTCAACCGTATTTTAGTAGAATCTATTAATGTCTGGGCTATTTAACATTAATTTCATTGTTAAAAACAGCAGGGATCTACTGACTAAATATAACGCTTAAACTAATAAGAATTATCTGACTGTCTGCATACATATATTCGTAAATATTTTCTTGTCTCTCACAGCTCCAGAGAGAATTGCACTTACTGTACTCGCTAATGTCTACAAAACTAACTTGCAAAGCATCGTGGCAACTCTCACCACATATAGTGATATTCCAAGCGTAGCTCAGATGCGGCACAAAACCGAAAGTGAGGATCGACCTCACTACCCAGTCGTAATTGTTCTAGCGAGACAAGCTTGCTAACCATTATACCACCTCCACAACACAACGCAACACGCACCACTTATATATTTGTATATAATCTATAAAATGACAATCCATTTTCTCTTTTCGTAGAAAATCTGACAATGATTTTTCATGTGATATTTTAATATCTTTTTATACTTAAGTATGTACCTGCCGAATTCACTTGAGAATGTCTATGGAAATTATTCAAGATTAAAATATGATTATCGAAAGCTTTCCTCTGGCTTTTCAATCGTCTGATACGTAAATAGAAGTTTATAGATAATATTTTGTATATTTATTCTTGTTTAAGTTTCATGGCAACCATTACTTTCTCAATCTTTATCAACATCTACGAATAATCATTCGATTCATTGTCGCAATAAGAAGAAAAAGTAATTTCCAGCACTATATACCGTCAAGCGTTTCATGACAAAAAGTCCATTCAAAGACAAAGAAATCTCTTCAGGAAAATGTCGCCGACTTCAAAACATTTACCACTTGTTTTCAATTACTATCAATTGCCAGCGAAAGATGACCTATAGCAAAGAAATTTATCTCAATTTATCTCATCAGCAGTTTCGAAAATATTAATTGCTATTCAGCTAGCTAACAAAACAGTAGTAATTAAATCCTTACTTTTTCAACAGCTGATGTAAATTCACTGTCATTATTTCACGATTCTCTCGAACTGTTATCTCTATCTCTATTATTTTGAACGCTACTTTGTAGATAATAATTTTCTACTCTATTGACTAAAGTCAGGGTGTTAGTACTTGTTTCTTTCACTTTCACTAAATTAAAATGAATGTTTCCTCTAGTAACAGGGGAGGGTGAAGTTTTGCTATGTATCATTTGAGACATCGTAAGAGAATGGAATTAGCAAACCACGTTCGAATTTCTATCGGCACTAATGCCCTTGGGAAAGGCACGAATCTATATTCCACCGTCCTGACCCCTCACCAGGTGTACAGAGAAAATGTATGATATCAGACATGGCCGATGATTGACGTAAACGGGAAATAATATGTCACTTTTCCTTAACTACAGCCGTGATGATCATAATTATAAAAGGTTGTGATATCTACTTCCTTTTCAAATTCATTTAACACACACACACACACACACACACACACACAATGCAAACACAAACACACACACACAATATATATATATATATATATATATATATATATATATATATATATATATATGATTTAACTACGGAGGAAGTGTCTGGTTAGCAAAGTTAACACTGTTTTTAAACTACAAATTTCTCATGATTTCTCTCGAACGCTCATATCTGCTCAAAGCATATCTTAACGTAAACGAATGACATCATATATAATGAGCTGCACTAAGACCGACAATTATTTTGATATATTTCCTGTTTATACGTTATTTTTGTCGATACAAACACTTAAGTAAATGCGCTGTTTATAATAAACCGTATTAACAACATTTACCAGCCTGAATGTCCGAGAAATTTCGTAAAAAAAAATGTGCTTCTCCGACAGGAAATTCCACGAACATTTTAGCCGGTAAATATAATTAATACTGCTTATTTGTTTAAAATATGTGTCCTCCGACAGGAATCGAATCTGTAGCCTACACGGAACCGTCATATAGCCTGACGTGCTATACCATTTAGCTACTTCGGCGCAAGTTCAATTCGGCGCAGGTCCTCTTGGCGCATTCCTTCTCGGCGCAAGCTCACTTTGGAGCAGAACTAGTTCGACGCAACCTTTTTTTTCTGAATAGCAGTCCTTCCATTCGATTAATTTGTTGTTTAGAAACTGTAATTTGACTTTGCTAACCAGACTCTATAGCTAAATGACATAGCACGTCAGGCTTTATTGCGGTTCAGTGTAGGATACAAGTTCAATTCCTGTCGGAGTACACATATTTTCTATGACATTTCTCGTACATTCACCCTGGTTGTGGTGTTGTTAAATACATTAAAATAATAATGTCGGACTTAGTTCATTTCATAATATATGATGTCATTTGTTTACGTTAAGATACGTTTCGAGCAGATATGAGCGTTCGAGAGAAAACATGGAAATTTGTACTTTAAAAACAGTAATTGGATATATATATATATATATATATATATATATATATATATATATATGTGTGTGTGTGTGTGTGTGTGTGTGTGTGTGTGTGTGTTATGGTAATGGACTCTCCCAGTTGCAAATATGACCAGAGTGTAGTTTCCAGCAGTCAGCTCTGACAGTCGGATTTAACATTCTTGCTTGTTTGTATAAGTTTTGTATTACTTTTTTGTTAACTCATTTCTTCTCTTTGTGTCGTATTTCTGGTCCCAAAAAAGGTCACAACAAATATATATATATATATATATATATATATATATATATATATATATATATATATCCAAAGGAGAAAGAACAGATGGTGTAAAATCCACAGTTCGTAGCATTTATTTTTAGGTGCTCAATACAAAGTTGAGCAAAATATTATTATAATATTTTTATGACAAAAAATTGCAATAAAAACATTTTACATTGCTGCACAAAAACATTCATATTTCGGGACGAAGACGGTACTTCTTCAGGTGATGGTAGATAAATAATGATTTATTAGGGTTATTTAAAAAACACCACATATTTACCTCTTTTCGTAAGTTAAAGGGGGGGGAACATTAGGTCATAACTATATATATATATATATATATATATATATATATATATGTTAAAGGTGGAGACATAAGGTCATATTCATATATATATATATATATATATATATATATATATATATATATATATATATATTTTTAATATGTTTTTATGGTACAAAATTTAACGATAGCTAGGAATAAAGAAAATTTATATGGCATTATTAAAAAGCTAAAAAAGAACAACCGGTTTCCTGCCAGGACTTATCAAGTTTATTTTCTCGGATATAAAAAATATATAAGCGTGTTAATTAAATTAATATAACGAATGAAAAGAAAAAAATGAATTTCAAATAAACTAGAGTCCAATAACATTCAGACCCAGTAAGCATTCCCTTTGTTTACAATGGGAAGGCCCACGGGATCTGATATACAAGGACTCTAGAACCTTAAGGTGATATGAGGAGTGAGATCTAGATAAAATTGAAAAGCTGTCCGCACTAAAATCAAACACACAATTCCTCCTATTTTTTACATGCCCTACAATATATATATATATATATATATGTGTGTGTGTGTGTGTGTGTGTGTGTGTGTGTGTGTGTGTGTGTGTGTTAGGGTTCTTTAGTATTTTTGTTTTTATTTAAAAAAAACAGTGCTTCATACAGTAGGAGAGCTTAGATTATAATTATTATTTTTTTAAATATGATTTCTTCGCTACAAAAAGAGTTCCCATGTTTCAAAAAACGAGAGCCGAAACCATCAATATAATTATTAAAATTAAATTGAATTAAAGTAACAAGCCCTGATTCATCCTCAAGCGAAAATTTATATATATATATATATATATATATATATATATATATATATATATATATATATATATGGCCTGACGATTGCGTTCAAGCATGAAACTGGATGTTAATTTGAATGTTCACTTTTATATTTGCATACGCTCTATCCGAGATATTAACCACTTTAACCTATAAATACAGGGTCTCGAGCGCAGACGCATATGGCACGGCCACATCAGCACAGGCCCTCTTCGCCAAGGGCCCCTCACCGCAATGTAGCTTCGGAGTAGAGCTATTTCTGGGCAACATTTTTTTTTCTGAATACTATTTTTTTTTACTTTTTTAAACTTGTTTTTTTTTCTTGAATACTACTCTTTTCCACAGACGCAAAAGGAATAATTAAAAAATACTAAGCTCTAGCCTATAGAATTACAGAACTAGATTAAGCTAACACACTACTAACATAATAAAAAGTTTTCGATCTAAAACTTAAGTGTCATGTCCTTTCAGGACGTAGGAGATCATGGCTCTCCACTTTATCCCTTGCAGCTCTCAACAAGTTCTTTTCCTCTGCTTCCTCCGCTAGACCACGTTCTGTCATCCACTTGCTTAAGTCCGCCAGATATGTCACGCGTTGTTTTCCCTTGTCTTTCTTTTCCTGTATTCGACCCGTGTGTATCAGATTCTCCAGGCCCTCCTTCCTCATTATGTGTCCCAGAAACTTCAGCTGCCTCTTTCTGATGTTAAGTATAAGCCGCATACTTGTTGCAACCTATCTAAGGCCTTATCATCCCTTTGTAGATCTACATAAGGGAATTCAGGTAAAAAGGATACAAGCTGTCGCCTAGAGTCTCTTCTGCATCTCTGACGAAATCGTCCAACTTCCGCTGCCGTAAAGAAAGAAAGATGTCACGTAACAACCCAGTATTCTTTTCTGTATTACTAAAGAAATTCTCCGGTAACGTAATACCCTAGACAGCTTTTGGAATGTGTCCTTGGCCATCCCAATACGTCTACGGATCTCAGTGTCGCACTTACCATCTTCTGTCAAGACGCTTCCCAGATATTTAAATTTTCGCGGCCTGTAGATTGCGCCCAGCATGCAACAGCCTGTCGCTTCTGAGTGTTGACAAGTGTTCATATATATATATATATATATATATATATATATATATATATATATATATATATATATATATATATATATAGATATACAGCATGGACATATAAATCAATAGCCAGTTTTAAACAATATATATATATATATATATATATATATATATATATATATATATATATATATATATATATTGTCATCCACAGACAGACTGTTTCGCTGTATCACAGTTCATCAATGTGGCTAGACGTCCGATTGCTAGACGTCTTCATATATATATATATATATATATATATATATGAAGAAATATAGTTTTAGGAGTTGCTATATTTATGGAATAAAGTGCTCAATATCAGAGATAGAGCGTATAAAATTATAAATATAAACGTGAAGTCATATAATGTGAACATTGAAATCAACACTCAGTGGCGACAGGCTGTTTCATGCTAGATGCAATCATCAGGCCTGACGATTGCGTCTAGCTTGAAACAGCCTGTTGCCACTGAGTGTTGACTTCACTGTTCACTTTTATTATATATATACATATATATATATATATATATATATATATATATATATATATATATATATATATATATATATATATTACCGGTAGAAAAAAAAATTTCTATTTTCTAAAGTAAAGGGTAAAATTATTTAACTAAAGGGCATCTTTATTTTGACAGAAAATAAGCACTTCATTATTAAAAAGTACCATACAAAGCCACCATAATTTGTTTTCGTCAATAAAACCCAATATCTGCCTTAATTAATGTTTTACAAATTCTTGGCACAATTTCCAAGATTTTCTGAAAAACATTAGGTGTCAGACCTTCCCAAACATTCTTCAATCACTGAAATAGATCACTTTCACTCTTTTGGTATTCTCTTCAAACTCTCTTATACCAATAACTGCATATTAATTAAATGAGTGAGAATACAAGAAATTTAGAGTAGCTTTCTTTGAATAAAAATTCAGTTTTCATTCCCACCTTAATGTTTATCTGCTTTTCATTTTGTCGTTTTGTGCAAATTACTTCAAAATTAAAAAAAAAATAAATAAATATGAAAATTCTGTCATAATGGCGCAATCTATTTTCCTCAGAGAAAGCTACAAATAT
>CAHIKZ030000669.1:710000-807500 GCA_903632075.3 Acanthosepion pharaonis | reverse complement strand
GATTTAACCCTTGTTACCTACTTAAGATTCGGTTTCCGGTTCCTTCTAAATTTTTCTCATTCTCCTTCACTCCCAGTAACAACTTGTGCCTTAGTGGCATTATCGCCTTTCTTGGGGTGAATTGATTAAGAATAAAAAAAGAGTATAAACATTTGCAGTCCCTTGCAACTTGCGTTGCGGGTTGAAGTTTCTTTCTTTCTGCATCTCTTTCAGTATTTCACTTTATATTTTAATTTGCATTTACTTCTTTTGTATCTTTCTCTTTTTCTTTTTCTCTCTCTTTCTTTCACCCTTTTATTATATTCTTTCTTTCTCCTTTACTTTTCTCTTCCATTCACGCTCTTTTTCTCTTTCTTTCATTTAGTCTTCCTTTCTTTGCTTCTTTGTCACTTTCTTTCTTTCTTTCTTTCTTTCTTTCTTTCTTTCTTTCTTTCTTTCTTCTCTGCTGTTGTTTTTTCTGTCTTAGTTTTCTGTTTTTTCTTTCTCTATTTCTTTCTGTCAGTTGTTCTCTTTATTTTTTGCTTCCATCTTGCTTTTTCGTATTTGTCTTTTTTTTCTCTATTTTTATCCTTTTATCTCTTCTTTTTTTTTCTTTCACTCTTTCTTTCTTTTGTTATTTAATTTCTTCCTCGCTCGTCTTTTTCTTTACTCTCTCTTTCTTTCAATCTTGCTTTCTTTGTCTTTTTCAGTCATTCTTTGAACTTTTCTTTCTTTTCTCCCTCTATCTCTCTTATTTTTTTCTCTCTTTTTTAGTCTAGCTTTCTCTGTGTTTTTATCCCTCCTCTTCTCTTTCTTTCATCAGTTCATCTTTCTTTCTTTAAGTTTTCTAATTTACTCTTTTTTTCAATCTCTCAGGCTTTATATCGTTTATACATGCTTTCATTTTATTTTTCTTTCATCCTTTTATCTCTTCATAAAGAATTATTTCTTTGTTCTTTACTTTTCTTTTTCTTTCTTTCTTTCTTTCTTTCTTTCTTTCTTTCTGCCTCCATCTTTTTTCTTTCAGTCTTGCGTTCTTTCTCTTTCTGTCTCTATCTCTTTTATCTTATCATCTCTTTTGCTTCTTTCTTTCTTTCTTTCTTTCTTTCTTTCTTTCTTTCTTAATTGTCTTTCACTTTTTTCTTTCTTTCCCTCTTTCATTCTGTTTTGCTTCCTTTGTCACTTTGTTTTGTCGAGAAAATCTCACCCCCCACCCCGCCCAACAAAAACTCCAGAGACGGTGCGGGCCGAGGAAAGGAGCAATAGTACTTACCTTAAGTTGCGATAAAATATTTCCTTCCGCGACGTTGCTTAATTGTCTGATAACTTCCATCGAAAAGAGCAATGAAAAGGAGGAAAAAAAAACATTCCCTTTATAACCACTTCCGGGATCACGTGGTAACAAGTCACTTTAGTCAACAAGAACCAACAACCCAGGTAAGTACATTACTCTTTCCCCTGCCTGAACCGTCAATTTTGTCCACAGTCTCCTTTTTCTCCCTCTGTTCTTCATCCTTTCATCATTCTTTATCTTTTATTCACTCATCATCTCTCCTTAGCTTTTAACCCTCACTCTCGTTTGTCCCTCCATGCACGACTTCATAATTTCATGTTTCCATTTTCGATTCCTCACTAATTCTAATCTCAGTTTCCCGCCAAAGTGAAGACTATTTCCGGCGCAATTTTACACTTTCCTCTTTTCCCTCTTCTTGACATTAAATTCAGTTTCATTTCCTCGTTCTTCGCCTTGTTTCAATCATCTTTTATTGCTGTCATCATTCCACAATACTTCACTGTAATTACGTCTCTCTCTAGCCTTTTATTCAGTCTTCCCCTCTACTCCTTTATCGCATCGTTGATCTGAACATCTCCGACGTCAGACATTAAACAAATCACCCGGGCGAAACGAATGTATCAATGATTAGAAGGAAAGTTCAAATATTTTCAGATTACAAGTCCCATTCTTCGCGTACCTGAAGGCAATTTGCTTTACGTGTAAAGTGACAGAATGCAAAAACCTCAAACAGTATTATTATTATTTTTAACAACATAAAAATAAAAATAAAAATGTCTATGCATGACAATGCTTTTCTTTTGAAAGCCCGTGGTGATCCAGACAAACGTATTTCGCTATTTGACGAATTAAAATACTGAAAAAAAATCACATGTCATAAGTAAATTGGATGTATTGATCTATAGAGATGCATAGAGATACTATTTATTAATATAAAATGTTCTTCCTTCAAAATTCTAAATATGCGAACCTAATATGAAAAAGAGTATTTAAACAATGAATGCAAAATTAAATAGACTATATACACACAAACTTAAGGGAGTGTATATTCATATATGTGCAGTAAAGTTCGATCTGATGCGTTGCATGTCCTGGGTATGACGGTAAACTACATCCGCGTCCTGGATACGGCGATAAACTACATCAAACAGCAAGCAAGGCCTCAGATAATGTTTTCGGAAAAATAATGTTGCCAGCTATACGTTTTTGAAACAATAATGTTGCCAGCTATACGTTTTTGAAACAATAATGTTGCCAGCTATGCGTTTTTGAAACAATAATGTTGCCAGCTATACGTTTTTGAAACAATAATGTTGCCAGCTATGCGTTTTTGAAACAATAATGTTGCCAGCTATGTGTTTTTGAAACCATAATGTTGCCAGCTATAAGTTTTTGAACGTCCTGGGTATGACGATAAACTACCTCCGCGTCCTGGGTATGGCGATAAACTACATCCGCGTCCTGGGTATGGCGATAAACTAAATCCGCGTCCTGGGTACGGCGATAAACTACATCAAACAGCAAGGCCTCAGATAATGTTTTCGGAAAAATAATGTTGCCAGCTATACGTTTTTGAAACCATAATGTTGCCAGCTATACGTTTTTTGTAAAAAATAATGTTGCCAGCTGTACGTTTTTGAAACAATAATGTTGCCAGCTATACGTTTTTGAATCAATAATGTTGCCAGCTATACGTTTTTGAAACCATAATATTGCCAGCTATACGTTTTTTGTAAAAAATAATGTTGCCAGCTGTACGTTTTTGAAACAATAATGTTGCCAGCTATACGTTTTTGAAACAATAATGTTGCCAGCTGTACGTTTTTAGAACCATAATGTTGCCAGCTATGCGTTTTTGAAACAATAATGTTGCCAGCTATACGTTTTTTATTCCATACAAAATAGGCATTTAAAATTCATATAAACTGGATTTGGCATTAAATAACCCACAGTGATTGATATGCCATAAAACCCAAACAAACAAACAATCTGACGCGTTGCAACATCATGTTACCTGTCCGCGAAATATGTGAAGTGGCTAGATATTATCCAGACACAATTTTTATATATACTGAGAGAAAATAAAATTCAAATTACAACCGCTTGAACGATGATGCCAAATTTGACATATGGTTATATTATATGCACTTTAAGGATAACTAAATCTCAAACATATACGTTTTTAAGCTTTAAGTTCTGGAAAATGTTGTTAAACGTTTTGGTTAAAGAGTCTATTGTAAAGAGACGTCATGTCAGACGTGAGTGGTCTTTTAGTTAATTAGATGGCATTCGAAGGGGAGAATGCTGAGCGTTCAAGCAGCCGGAAGATCATTTCAGAGAATTGCAGCGCATGTTCGACGAGACGAAGCAGTGGTACTTCGATGTCAGCAGCAATGGTAAAATGAATATTGCCACACCCGTATATCAAAATTGTACAAGGCAAACAGCAGAAATCAGAGCAAATATTGAAAAAGTGGTGCCAGCACGAATCATTGAGAATCGTTTACTTGCAGCAGGATTACAACGGGCATCCGTACCTAGAATCAGATTTCAATTCAGGCAACCACACCGAAAGTGGGAAATGTAAAATTGTGCCGGAAATGGTCTTGACGTTGGCGGGAGTAGTGTCGGGGGAGTTGGGAGGTCAGATGACGTTCTGTGTTTAAACAGGGATTAAACAGTTATCTAAACGCCTCCAAAACTAAACTGCTTATCGTTTACTTCAGCCTTTTTGCCTCCTATCAGTATATGACTGATGCTAACCTCCAAGGTAGCAACTTTTGCGTTTTCTGGATCTAATTTTTTCCACAGATTTGAGTTGGAATGATAATATCGAGTTCATTTCTCACACATTCGCCCTTGCATGGAGTATTGCTGCCATATATGGTCTGGCGCCCCTTCTGTTTGCCTCGGGGTTCTTGATAGGCTCCAGAAGCGGATATGCAATATGGTTGGCCCTGCCCTGGCGTCTCGTCTACAGTCACTTTCTCACAGACGCACCGTCGCCTCCCTCTGTCTGTTCTACAAATACTTTCATGGAAATTGCTCAGAGGAACTGCATTCGCTGGTTCCCAAACTTCATGAGTTCAAGCGCCCTACGAGGCTGGCATCCCGCTCTCACCCCTTCACTGTCGAAACTCATAAATGTAGCCGTCTCTTCTACTCTAATAGCTTCATGTCTCGCACCTCTCGCCTGTGGAACTCTCTTCCCTTCTCCTGTTTCCCTGAGAGTTATAATCTCCAGCTATTCAAGTGTAATGTCAATCGACATCTCCAGTTGCCTTAATCTATCTACTACCCACATCCTTTCTTCTATCACTCCTATCTGATCTTCCTATTTTCTGTAACCACTTGCGTCCTAGTGGCTCCCCGCCTTGCTTGGGGTGAAATGCTTAAAAAAAACAAAAAAAAAAAAAACAATATAAAACTCTCTCTTTCTCTTTCTTTCTCTCTCTCTCTCTCTCTCTCTCTCTCTCTCTCTCTCTCTCTCTCTCTCTCTCTCGCTCGCTCTGTGTCTGCATTTGGTGATTTTAATGCTCATCACGCCAATTGGCTTAATCATGTTATTGATGTTGCTGGGATTAAGACTTTCATTTTTTCCGTTGCTTAGTCAAATAATGGATTTCTCTACTTGTTTCCCTAATATATCTGATCAACAAGCTTATTTACTTGATTTGTACATTGCCACCTCTCCTAACTCTTGTTGAGCATCACAACTCTGTCTTTTTAGAAATTCAGATCCCACAGAAGGGAAATTACAATAACTCCTACAGAATGTAGTGTAGGATAGTGAGAAGAACGGGCTAAATATTAATTGCAAGGAGGAATGCATGGTTGTTAATAAAAGGAACACTCCAACATGCAAATTACAAATTGGAGATACCAAAATCAAACAAGTACAAAAATTTAAATATCTGTGAAGTGTTTTAACAGAGGAGATAAAGTCAGTCAGTTATGTTCTATACGTGATGCACGCTAAGGCGATCATATATCTTTCGATACATGACTGATGAGGCAGATTTTTTTACGAAATTTTAGAGAAAATGGAAACGAAAAAGAAACTCATATGTAATATCAGAAAGAGACAGTTGAAATTTCTTGAGGAAAGAGGGCATAGAAAATCTGATACTCACAGGACAGATTGAAGGCAAGAGGGACATAAAAAAGCAATACATAACCTACCTAGCAAGCTAGGTAGGTTATTGTATTGTAAATTGATGGCAGAGCAAAGTTTAGGAGAGGTAACAAAAAGACAAAATTTATTAAGAGATACAAAGGACAGGAAATTGTGGAGAGCCATGATCGTCATCCTCCTGAAGAGTCACGGTAAATAGAAGGGAAAAATGTAGATTGGTGGCTAGGTTCATCATTTCCAGTTGAAATGTCTAGGTGTAACCGTAAGTTCTATGCTAACAGTTTCTTCTCTCGAACTTCTCACTTGTGGAACTCTCTTCCGACTTGTTTTCCAGTCGAATTTGATATTCAAAAATGACAATCATTATTTTCTGTCTTCTTAATTCCTGTTGTTTAATGGCTCGATTTCCTTAATAATTGTTCTTTTTCTCATATTATCTCCAACTCAGTAAACTCTTACGTCTTACTTTCTTTATTGTCTTGCTTGGGGTTAAATGATTTTTACATAATTGAGATGTCTACTGCTAAGAAAGTTATAAAATTTATTAAAACTTCAGACCCCTCTTGTTATCTGAACCACAGTCGTGAGCTCGCTCAGGCTTCAACGAGTTGTTCTGCTACTTTGAATTAAACGCTATCCGCCCGATAGTCAGGTATCTGTACCATAGAGTAATTCCTAAGACTATCCAATCAGAAGCTGCATAAAATCAGAGTTACTCTATTGTCATTTGGCCAATGAGATTTAGACGGCGAAGTAATATCCCGTAGAACGTCTCGAGGCTATCAATAAGTGCGGGGCTACGGTCTTGCCTTCTGGCAATTAATCCAGGTTTTTTACAGCTATCATTAAAGGTGCTTCTGTTTCGGTAGTTAGGTCACTCACCACTAAAATATGGCCCAAACTATCACACACAGAACAGTCAAACCCAGATCAACGGTACCAAAAGAAAAATACCTGGCAGCACATGAAAGTCAAGTGTAATATCTTGAAGATGAAGAGGTTAAACTTTACCTACTTGTGCTTCTGCGTCACTCTCTTTCATAGTTTTTCCTTTGTTTTGCAGAATTTACCATGTACAGCATTGTGATGCTTGACAGAATAAAAAAATTAATGATATCCTTTCTAATCATATAGAGGGTGTATCAAAAATACTTTTAAAATATTCGGGTGGGTTCCTCACGCCAAAACAAGGACAAAAGTCTATATATACATATGTCCTAAATCCTCAAGTTATTAAGTTTAAAGACAGTTTACGGTAGATGGCGTTGTGTTGTCATGTAGACTAGATTACATTTGTCATTCGTGTGGCTAGTCTCTCTTCAACGTTTAACCTGCGTAGTAGTGAGTGAATTGAGAAGTGTTCCGTTTAACAATGGCAGGATATTCATATCGTGAGCAGGCAGATGAGGTTTTTACATACGGTCGCGTGAATGCAAAGGCTGCACGACTGTAATAGATTGCGTTTCCAGACCGAAGGAAGCCGAGTCATCCAGCCTTTGCTGTTGTTTATCGTCGCGTTGCCGAGACAGAATCCGCGGCACCACAAACTAAGGATCGAAGAAAAGAGAGATCCGCTGGTAAACCTGAGCACGAAGAATACATTCAAAAGGCTGTCGGAGACGATCCAGGTATCAGCACACGTCAAGTGGCCCTAGCTTGTCGTACACCTCATAGTGCTGCATGGAAGGAACTTCAAGATCGGCTCCTGTATCTGTATCATTTGCAACGTGTGTCTTTCGCCCTCTGATCCCTCACCCCGGGAGAACTTTAGCCGATGGTTTATTGCCCAAACTGTCAATCCATTGTTTGTCTCTTTAGGTTTGTTTACGGATGAGGCAACGTTTGGAAGAGATGGAGTAACAAATTTACACAACCGACATTTGTGGGCGGATTAGAATCCTCATGATACGGGAAGGCTAGACACCGGTATCATTACGATTAATGTGTGGTATAGAATTGTAGGTGACTGGTAGGTTTATATATTCTCCCAGCACATCTTACAGGAGCTGTCTACAGGCACTTTATTTCAAATACACTTCCAAACCTGCCATAGGATGTACCCCTACTCATACGAGGAGGTATTTGGTTAATGCATAATGGGGATCAGAGCACATTTTAGTCATATCGTTCGCGATGCACTGACTGACATCTACCATGAAAGATGGATAGGTAGGTGAGGACGTGTACCACGGCCTGCACGCTCCATGACTTCAGTCCTTTGGATTTTTATGCATCAGACATTAATAATGCAGAGCCGTTTCATAAACTTGTCATGGGGCTCCTGCGAAACCATTCGACACCGTCTGGGATTATTTGAAAGGATCCGACGGGCGCATGCGTGTATAGAAGCAAGCGGAGGACATTTGTTATGAGTTGCTGTACTGAAGCATAACGATGGCCTTTTAGATATATGCTTATACGGACATTTTACTTTGTTTTGATGTCAGGAGCCCGCCTCAAATATTGTAAAAATATTTTTGGATTGTATCTTGGATTGTACATTTAAAAGTATCTACCGTAAACTTTAAACTTAATAAGCGAAAAATGAAGGATTTTCCGACATATGTTCATATGGACATTTGATTTGTTTTGGTGTGACGAACCCGCCCCCAAAGCGTGTTAAAGTACTTTTGACACGTCTTGTATATATTGCTTTAGTAGACAGCAGAATATATAAATAGATAGATCCAAAATAATAATATACCTCCAGCAAGATGTAACAGAATAACTTATACAGGGTGACCCCAAAAAATCGGGAATTTTTGAAGTGCGTATTACTAGACATGAGCAAGTGGCAACACTGCGAGATAGTGACCTTGAGCAAGTAAACATTTCGCCATTTAGAATTCAAGATGAAATTCACAGTATCCCAGATAATATGTGTTACGGTTTTTTGGGTATATACACTACATATAACTAGTGAGCGAGTCAGAATGACATTTCCCTTTATAGTCGACCAATAGAAGGTTGACCAATCAGAAGCCGCACAACACGGTATTCGTCGTGTATAAAGGCGGCCATCTTGTTTCCTCTACCGGAAGGACCAAAGGCGACCAGGAGAAGGATGAACTACACTCTGCTGTGATATCCACTGCGAACCTAAGGTACGCTTTCCTACTGTCTCCGAAATATTCACTGCCAACCTCTGGATTCTATACTCGAGGATCACCGTCATGAAAATGTCTAACAGGATGTTGCAGCAGTCAATGAGGAATCTCAACAGCAGATTTCAAGAATGCATTTGTAAAGGAGGACGCCATCTACAGGGCGTCATTTTTAAGAAATGAAAATTCCATCATTGTTTCTTAAATGGCAGGTTTAAAGGTTTCAATTACTATGAATATAATATTTTTCTTCCATTTATTTTGGTTTTATTGGATTGTTAAAAAGTTCCCGTTTTTTGGGGTCACCCTATATTTGTCGAAGAGAAAAATTTACTAGATCTTACATGATTTTTGCCCCGAGAAAATCTAGTCTGCTACATCTTGGTTAGCACAGTGAGAATCAAGCTAACAAATGTTTGTTAAACTAGCTTTTTAACCATCACAATCTGGTCGAAACACCAAGATGATATTTAATAAGATCAGGCAAATCTTGCGCAGGTCTGCAATCACTGGAGAGCAGCAGATAGGATCTATTTGGCTATCCATCACACTACGACAGGCTTTAACTGGCTGCCCAGTGAGAATCGCATGAAATTCTATACAGACTATCGCTCTGCAATGCACGTCTATTTACTACACTAAACTTTAGCGTTATACAAGAACGGCACCCCCAGTGAATCGCAAAACTTGGCTTTTGGGTTACTAGAAACATCGACTGACTTGATACAGTAGCTGCTCGTCATCTATATATCTAAGAAATGATGCTATGTACATCAATGTTTATATTCGGATTTAGCAATGTTACGACACAAGATTATTCCTCGCGTGCCGGCGATTCATTTGGTTGGAATTGACCAATCAGCAAGCTAGTTTTGAGGAGATTAGCCATAATTGTTCAGCTAGGAACAACGTCGCCATATTCATTAATGTTTTCTAAAATACTTTACTAAATATCTCTCCAATCAGAGAATTTTGGTCAAACACTCTACTGCTTGCAAACAAGTCACTTTCGAAAATCTACTTCTTAAAATTAAGCAGTATCGTTGGGAAAATTAGATATTAATAAAATCCAGGATCACTTTAAATACAATGTCTTCGAAGCTATATGATTTCTTTATTCTAGTAATGGAATATATTACTAGCCCGTTAACCAGCACTTTTTCAAAATTGTCCATGACATTCGCAAGTGGTATGCATCTCAAAAGAAGTGGTATTTCAATTATTGCTTTAAGTAATCTCTGCTACCACGCGTAAAACTAACTAAACAGATATTCAAGTTCAAATTTTCATTTGCATTAATGTTTACAGAGGGAATAAAACAACCAATTCTAGATGACGAAACAACAACTGCAGTGTATTTGAACGTCAGCAAATTTTCGGGTTTTATTATCCCCTCCCACAGATTTAGTCCCTACTCCTCTTTTCCTAACATTTATCTTCAGCCAGTTTTTGCAACAAAGTAATTTTGACAGTGGAAAGTGGGACAGTATTTCATGATTACAAACTGCATTTCGTAAAATTTCATCACAGAAATGTTTGAGTAACTTGCGATACACAGTTTGTACATTTTGAATTGAAAATCAGGAAGGAAGGAATTTCAAATGATCAGGAATCACTACTAGCATTATTGGCAAAATAGGCCATTATGTGTCATGAGTTATGCAAACCCGTTGCTAATAAATTTCCCAATGAAACGCACTGTAAATGGGTAAATGTGATTGTTAATACTCAAGAATTAATAAAATTACTATAGGTACGCCCACTTGCTTGGTGAAAAAAGAACAGCATAGCATGAAGAAAAAGGCCCCAAATTTGATGAAAACAAAGTTTTATCGTCAAAACGTTTATGTCAGTATTAAGAGGAAAGATCAAAGTATTTTATTTATTTTTTTTTAATTCTTTCTCGCGCATTCGAAATTTTGGTTAAAAATCTTGTAATTTTTTTTATTTTTTTGGTATCATTGGTGGGACCAACATTACTATGGGAAAGTTAGCGTCATTTCTGAGATAAAATAGCACATCGTTTTGGAAATGCTTGAAAGAAATCAAATAATTGTGGGATTTTAATCAGATTATTCACAAATCAATTTAATTATTTTTAAAATATATTTTTTAGAAAATCTTGGTAAAAATATTTTTTTACAACTGTTGCCCCACTTATATAATTTTATGAAATTTTGAGAAATGAAATTCATTTTTTTTATATTAGTTCAAAGTAGGACTCCTTGGAGAATATAAATCGACATTTTTTTTTTAGCAGTTACCCATTTACCTAAAATCTGCTTCGAATCGTAAAACAAAAAATGCAATAAAACTGTGACATTATTTAATTAGAAAAGCTTTTAATTGATTTTATAAATAAGATTTATTTAGGACACTATTGACTTTTCGATAAATAATGGTTTTTTACAAGAATTTTTTCATTTTTTTTTTTAAATTAATTATAATAATGTATAAAGTTTTAAATCTTTTAAAATTCTGTATTAATTTCAGCTTTTTTTGTAATTACGGTCGACCATACACAGCATGATCAGAATATGAACGATAACGATATAAATTTAAAGCTGAAATTTCTAAAATTCAATAAAACATTAAATTACGGATTAGCTAAATTTTTTAAATTACTAACTACTTAAAATTTATATAAAAAAAGTCGCTCACCTCATTTTCTTAAATTATGTTTTATACATAAAATGTTGGTATAACAACATTAAATCTGTTATGACCTCGTCAAACACGTAAGCACGGCTACTGTGGGTTAAAAACACAGATACTGTTTGGTTAAAATTCTTGCGATATCTTAAACTTAAAGTAAATATTTGTTTCAAATCAGATTAATTATACTTCTAATCTGCTAATATTCCTCAAATTTCGGAAAAATTATTTTACTTTTGCAAGATTTTTAAAACCGTGAATTAACTTGTGTTTACAGATATCTAAAAGATAGAAGACATTGACGATGTTACTGAAAAAAAAATGAAAATCGATTCCATTTAATATAATTTCTATTTGAAATATGCCAGAATAATTTGCTTACTAGAAATAGTAAATGTAAAACTTTGACTTTCAATTAAAACTAATGAAACATTCAAGAAAGCTTTTTCATTTTTTCAAAATAAATTTAAAGCTTAGGTATCGTGATTTTTGTGAAGGTACCTATGTTACTGATAGAATAGGATTATTATATTCATCATGCAAATGCATCGTTAAGTGTTTACTAGAGAAAAAAGATTGCAAACAAAAATTATGAATAATCGGTGTTTCGAATTTAATCCTAGTAACATAACCAAAATAATATTATCTGCCTTATATTCGATTTCTCCATGTTTGTGTGATTGTTAAAAAAAGATAAAAATCAAAATCGGCACAATATAGCGCCATATCGTAACATCATAGCGCAATACCGATAAAATTGAGTAGCATTATCCATTACAAAGAGGCCATCACTTTCCGAGTTGACAAGGGGAGATTTATCCACGTCTAGTAACTGGCCATTACAAATTATAGTAACGAGAAAATAAAAGAAATAAGCAGAGAAGAATCGTTGATCTGTCTGCACTGTTCTCTGTCAGCTCAGTAACATATCAGCACCTATACTTTCATCATCATAATAATTAAAGCTGTCACATAAATTAGAGGTAGTAAGTTCGATTCTCACAAAAGGCTTCATTTGTGACCATGAATTATATTAAAACGAATATAAATATATTGAAATTAATATAAATTGATATATGAAGGAGACCGAAAGCTATATTTAATCATATATATGTAACTAGCAGCATGGCCTGGCGTTGCCCGTGCTTGATTCAAAAATCGTACGACTCATACAGCAATCGCTATCACTTGACTTCAAATATTTTTGCCCTTCCTTGCCTTTAAAGGAGTGCCCTTTGCTGTGCTGATGTTGCTACATGCCTTACTTCTTGCCTATTTCACACTGCGAATATTTTCTAAGCTCTATACTAAACATTAAATCTGTTACGAAAAAAGAACTAAACAAAATGAACACAAAACGATCAGCTTTAAAAAAGGACTCGTAACTGGAAAAACGAATGAAAAAGAATGTTAACAACAAATACTTTTTCACACCCAACCCAGTTCTGCGGAATCAGAATCAACGTTGAGTTTAAGCAAGCGAATGAGCCAATTGGAGTAAAGTGCCATGCAGATTTAAATTTTTCCCACTTGTGACGAATGCAGGTATCGATTTTTTTTGCATGCTAGCATGCTAGTTAACATTCGTGTCAGTCAGCTGTTGGCTCTCACGCTGGGCAATAGAATCTTCCTGCCTATTCGTGGCATCCAACTATAGGCTCTCACTCTGGCCAGTAGAAAATGTCCGCAAACTACATGAAAACTGCCGTAGAAGCATAAAAAATCGATTATTTCCACTATCGAAGGGAATTGGGAAATGCAAAGTCGGTCTTGGTCTTCTCGCTAACTTGGAGCATGTGCATGTAAATTTTGGTGCAAATCCGTCGAAAATTGCGGCCGTGCATTCGTTACGCAGACACACACACACACACACACACACACACATCCTGACTTTTATAGATAGAGATAAGGTTTCAGTCAGTGATACAGAAAAGCAAAAAAAAAAAAAAAAAAATGAAAATTAATATCATATCGACTTTGCCTCCATTGGTAATCACTCAAATTTATTTTAGCGACACGGTAAATTTTTGATTCTGAAAATGTGGCCGACGTAGAGGTATTTATGACCCACGTGCATATCTCTTTGTCACGATTGTTCATCTGTAAGAAGTAAACTAAAACCTCCGCACAAATGTAAGTAATTTGCCTTTTCTCGATACGATAGTTATCACAAATAGCACATGTTGCGACACAGAGCCGGTTGCTGATAAAACTTTTTATGCCCGAAACCGCGCGTTTTAGAAAACAAACGCGCACTCAAGCGAATGCGTTGAAAGAAGAGAAAATATAAAACTTTTCATTTACTTTTTTATTTTTTTCTATTTTCTTAATTGAACAACGATACAACGTGTGACAAAACAGAAAATAACGCAATCGGCCGGCATTGCTATCTGTTATAAATCTTCATTGCTGCCGCAGCAACTTCAGCCAGTTGATTGGCGACGCGGGGGAGGAGACGGGGGTGTCGCGGATTAAATCTCAAAAATTAGAGAGCAAAAATAATTGTGATGATGAAGATAAAATAAAATTTCGGATTCGAATCCCGATTATTTATTTATTTATTTATTTTTTTCAATTCGACTCCTAACCTTTATCTTATTTTATTTTTTCTATGTTTGATTATTTCTTAATGTCAGTATCCAATCATAGATTGCAATGAGGAAAAGAATCAAAACGACATCAGAAAAATCAGCTGTGGCGGGAAATACTGACAAATGTCAAGTCGAAGGGAAGTGATGGTAGCAAAAAATAAAAATAAAAAAAAATAAAATTAAAATATCTTTTTTATAAAAAAAAAAAAATACGGCTCATGGAGACAAAGAAAAGTTATCTCAAGTATTTTATTTCTCTTGTCCAAACTGATTGTATTTATTCGCGCGGAATGTGTGTGACACGATCAAAGAATAAAGAGCTTCTCCATTATTTTAAAACTTGTGCTTGGACTCCAAATATATTTCACGCCGATAGCAAAACAAATCAGTATCTGCCGAATTTCGATATTGCTTGATAATCACACGAAAAAAATAGGTTCTTAATGTTCATCTAATTCTTCATTTTATCTAAATTTTTTTTTAATGTTTTTTTTTGTTGTTGTTGTTGTTTTTTGTTTTTTTAATTACAACGTTCAGGTCGTTCAAATTTCGAAAATGTTTAACCTAGCAGCGCCGATTAAAAATAATTAAAGAAGCAATCTTGTGAGAAATGAACCTACATCTCCTATCCTGTAACTAACAAAAACGCCTTAACGATAGGTTCTATTTTGATCAAATAATCGCACACTTCATTATTCGACGCTTAGTAGTAACATTAGAATATTCACAAAGACGGATGCTCTCAGGTGAAAACTTGTCAATATAAATTTTTTTAATAATAATAATTTTCCAGAAAGTTTGAAAACTTAAAGCAGAGCGATTTTTATAGACATAAGTTTAAAATTAGTAACTTGATTTTGTTTTAAGTGTTAATATCATATGCCACGCTAAACGCATAGCGTCACAAACACGCATACATACACACATCTCTCTCTCTCTCTCTCTTATATATATATATATATATATATATATATATATATATATATATACAAGTATATGATTGGTGTTTACGGAATAAATACCAATAACCAACAAATACTATTCTTAAAAGAGTGTTCAATACAGAGTAGATATAATTATTTATTTAAAAATTATAATACAGCGTAACCCGGATATAAGAGACCCGGATATAAGAGAAACCCGGATATAAGAGAGATTTTCTCTGGTCCCAAATTAGAGCCTGTGTTAATGTATGTAAAATAGACCAAACTCGGATATAAGAGAAACCCGGATATAAGAGACTTCTTCTCCGGTCCCGACAACTCTCTTATATCCGGGTTACAATGTAATAATAATATAATATTATATATAATACAGTGTAACCCGGATATAAGACCCGGATATAAGAGAAACCCGGATATAAGAGAGATTTTCTCTGGTCCCAAATTAGAGCCTGTGTTAATGTATATAAAATAGACCAAACCCGGATATAAGAGAAACCCGGATATAAGAGATTTCTTCTCCGGTCCCGTCAACTCTCTTATATCCGGGTTACACTGTATAGATATGTTATAAAATCACTACAAAAATAACATATTTATGTTATAATTTATAACATATTTATGTTATAATTTTTAAATAAATAATTATATATATATATATAAAATTAACAAAACGGAGACTTCAGAAAGCCATGGCAATATTTTATATCGCGAGACCGATAAAATTCGATTTCGCTTCGTCAGACCTTGTGGTTTCAAAACAATGAACAAATGAAGCATTCATTGTTTATTGGTCTCGTGAAATAGAAAATTACCATGGCTTTCTGAAGTCTCCGATTTGTTAATTAATTATTACTTGCTCTGTTTATTACATTGAGCTCTCGGGATTTATATCCTCCTTGGAATTATCCATACAGATTATCAATTAACTTTATCATTTTATTTATATATATATATATGGGATAAATTCCCTGAAGCTTGTCAACACTAAAACGTTTGATAAAATAATAAATCGTAACGTTTTTTTTTAATTTAAAATTAAAAAAGGACAGAAAAAAGAAGAAACAAAAAGAGAGGAAAATAGAGGAACAAACAACAAATAAGGGAAAAGGCATTTAAGAGGGAAATAGAGAAAAACGTTACGATTCATTTTTTTATCAAACGTTTTAGTGTTGACAAGCTCTAGGGAATTTATTCCGAGAAGCAAAATGGCCATAAAAATGGGGTACAATTGAGTTTCATTTTTATGTATTTCATTTCTATGATCTGTAATAAATATATTGAGCTTTTTATATTAATAGGATTCTCTTGGATTACTTACCCATGGATCTTACCTACCTACGTATATATATATATATATATATATATATATATATATATATATATATATATAAATCTTTTGGTCCCTCAAACGTTAAATAATGAGGTTGTAGATTTTTGTTATAACTTTCTTGACAGGCAAAGAAATTATGGTAGTCTGGTTAGACAAATTACACACTCGCTCGATTCTTTCTCAGTAATCGCTGAGTGGTAATAAAAAAAATTAAAAAAGCGTTTTAAAATATTTGGCAATAGGTCAAAATATAGGAAAGTGGATTCATGACTTTCCACTACCACCACGTTGCGCTCCTTATACGCAATTACAACTGCCTTTTTTTCTTTTTATGTGCCGTGTCCTTTCAGGACGTAGTCGATCATGGCTCCCCACTTCCCCCTATCCCTTGTAGCTCTCAATAAGTTTCGTGCCTCTGCCAACTCCCCCAGACTATGTTCTGCCATCCACTTGCTTAACTCGCCAGGTATGTCATACGTTGCTTTCCCTTGTCTCTTTTCGACCCGTGAGTATCAGATTCTCCAGGCCTTCCTTTCTCATTACATGTCCCAGCAATTTTATCTTTCTCTTCCTTATGTTAAGTATAAGCTTCCTCCTTGTTTGAGTCTTCTCCAAGACCTCATCGTTGCTCACACCCTCGCTATTTACTCAATTTAATCTAGTCTGACCCGAGACCACAAATCAAGAATTTTATGAGAATCGAACTTACTAGCACTAATTCAATGGACAACTTCCTCAACATTACCTTATAAAAGACATCTTTAGCAGAGTTTTACTAAAAGTATTTTAGTCAGGTGCATGATCATAACATTGGAGCACTATGTAAGGTTCGAACTCACTAACCTTGACTAATATGGTTAGTTTATTAGCAATTTCTTACAACAGGGGCTTTATATGAAATTATTTCATTTTTGTTTTACTAAATCAGCCGTTGAAAAAGAACTTTCAATGTTAAATGGCTTTACCTTGAAATTAAACCAGCGAATTCTGATATTAAACCAGGTTTCTTTTTCTCTTTAGAGAAGAAAAAGATACATGGCATAATGTTGTTTTCTGCTGCTGTGCGTCAATAGGTCTAATGAAAGCTACCAGTTAAAATATCTTAATAAAATCTATATTAATTGCTAAATAGATTTGTTTTTATTAAAATCCAGACACCTAATAACGACATCACGTGTCAAGAATGTATATTGATTGGCCTCTCCAAATGTGTATGAATTCAATCAATATTCAAGTGCATCGAATGTGTTCTTCTTGTCAAACTTGCAAAAAATTCAATAAAAGAGACAACCTTTGAAAGCACTGATCACTGTAATTGCTGTTAGGATTTCGTTTCACGCCGACATCACAAGAGCGATATCTGTTGGAAAAGACTTCGATTTATAAATCAGTATTTTTAATCGCGAAAATATCGCTAAAACAGCGACAAAGTGAAAAGGATGCAGATCATATAGAAAACTTGCTAAAAGGATTAACTTTATTGTCGAAATATGTATTCCAAATGGGTGTTAATTTTGCACCCAAAGTTAAATTATCCTATGCGTTTACCTTATTTAAATTAATCTCTGAATCCAATTTTCTATTTATTCCTGTCTGATATCAGAATTAAATGAAGTTTATGGTAAGTAGTTCGATAAATTTTTTGTCTCCAAATTGTTTCTTCGAGATTCGTAAAATGTAACCAGATGCGTGATCGTGTTCGATTAGCTCAAATCATTCGTATGCTACATCGATTCTTTAGGGTGATTCAGTTATCGATATTTAATAAGCATAGCTTAGTGCGACACAAGACCAAGTGGTGGTGAAAGGAGGTAGGAAGATTGTGTGGCGTCATGAATTCGTGAGAAAGATACATCGTATAATTTGGTCTTGCAGGAATTACAGAAAGAAGAAAGAAATCAAATACGTCTACTCGTTTGAAATCAAAGCAATAAAAAATTTGCCATTGAATAAATATTTTATTTAATGACAAGCTCCCTCTATCTGTCTCGGTTGCGTGTCAATGTCTGTCTTCTAATTCCGCTCAGTGACGTTGTCAGCCGATTCTTTCTTCAATCTCTTCTTTTGCTTAATGTGGTACCGTGAAAGATGACTTATAACGTATATATTCTAAGCCTTAGTTTGGCCACTAATATAGAGCACCTAGGTAGACTAGTCGGATATGTAATATAATTGGCCCTGATCTGGCATCTCGTCTGCAGTTGCTCTCTCACAGACGCGCCGTCGCCTCTCTCTCTCTCTCTCTCTCTCTCTCTCTCTCTCTCTGTCTTTTTTACAAGTACTTTCATGGTAATTGCTCCGATGAGCTGCTTTCACTGGTTCCCAGACTTCATGAATTCAAGCGCCCTACGAGGCTGGCATCCCGCTCTCACCCTTTCACTGTTGAAACTATTATATGTAGCCATCTCTTCTACTCCAATAGCTTCATACCTCGCACCTCTCGCCTGTGGAACACCCTTCCCTATTGCTGTTTCCCTGAGAGCTATAATCTCCAACTATTCAAATGTAATGTCAATCGACATCTCCAGTTACCTTGATCTATCCACTATCTTAAATTTCAATGATAAAGAAATGACAAGTTTAGAATAGAATTATTAATTGTAGTCAATGTAATGGCTCGTTGGTCTAGGGGTATGATACTCGCTTTGGGTGTGAGTGGTCCCGGGTTCAAATCCCGGACGAGCCCTATTATCTAATGCCCATTTATTTACTTTTCCTTCAAAGTTTATTCATTTATTGAAATTAAATGAAAATGAAGTCATGCTGTTTCTTCCTTAATCAATTTTCAACATTTTCTACAATTTCAATGATAAAGAAATGACAAGTGTTAGAATAGAATTATTAATGGTTGTCAATGTAATGGCTCGTTTGTTTAGGGGTATAATACTCGGTTTGGGTGTTAGTGGTCCCGTGTTCAAATCCCGGACGGTCACTATTATCTAATGCCCATTTATTTACTTTTCCTTCAAAGTTTCTTCATTTATTGAAATTCAATGAAAATGAAGTCATGCGGTTTCCTCCTTCATCAGGTTTCAATATTTTCTACAATTTCATTGATAAAGAAATGACAAGTATAGAATAGAATTATTAACAGCAGCCAATGTAAGGGCTCGTTGGTCTAGGGGTATGATACTCGCTTTGGGTGTGAGTGGTCCCGGGTTCAAATCAATGACGAGACCTATTATCTAATGCCCTTTTATTTATTCTCCTTCAAAGTTTCTTCATTTATTGAAATTCAATGAAAAAGAAGTCATGCGGTTTCCTCCTTCATCTGGTTTCAATATTTTCTACAATTTCATTGATAAAGAAATGACAAGTTTAGAATAGAATTATTAAATGGCTCGTTGGTCTAGGGGTTTGATACTCGCTTTGGGTGTGAGTGGTCTCGGGTTCAAATTCCGGACGAGCCCATTTATCTAATGCCCTCATCCTTTCTTCTATCACTCCTATCTGCTCTTGCTCTAAATCTTCTGCATCCTAGTGGCTTCACGCCTTGCTCGGGGCGTAATGCTTAAAAAAAATGTACTCACAACAGCATTAATTGCCTATTCGCCCAGATCGTTAGCTGTTATCCTACAGTGAGATACTGGTTTCTTTATGTAGCTGTTTAACTAGTTTAGGTAATAAGTATGGAACATCCAACGAGAATGGTGTGTAAGAGCTACGAACAATTGGCCATTTATATCAGGATTTTTTAGATGACGGATTATTATTAACATGTACACTTGGACAAGTATCTTCATCTTGATTGTTATATTCACAACGCTTCGGCCGTTGTACCCTCCGGCTTTCTTTGGCTGTTTGTCGTATTCGGTATGCACCTTGGACTTGAACCGAACCCTTAAAAAGCGCTAGAGTGTTCTCATGCTGTTTTCTGATCTTAGAGGATATCTCACATCAGTTAATATGCCGCACGTGATTTTGACACTCGTGTCACTTGTTAAGACATATGGTCTGGTAGAGTAAAGCTTTGCTTAAGACAGATCTACATCCCCCGGCAGGAATGAGTTCAATTCCTGGATCGGATATTCTAGACAATTCTATTATGTTAATTAGTTCGTGATGGCTGAAATAGCTACTTATTTCCCAGCGGCTCTAGTGGTCGGGGTTTGAGTCCAAACAATGCTTGAACTCTGTTTTCAAGGTCGATTCACACTTCTAAGGAGATATTTGAGCTATATATTCTTTGTGTTTCTCACTTCCAACAATGTGCCCATCTGTTTGGTAAACACTTTTATTGCTATCGTTCATTATAAGTGATGTTATGAAGGAATCAATCATTTCTTTTAAAATTGTGCCTAAAAAGACAGCTATCAAAAAAAAAAAAGAAGCAAGAGCTTTTAATCGCAGTGATCAAGATATTTGAACTTCGATTAATACTTTCGAATGTTTTCTTCCAATCTTTTTTTTTTTTTTTTGAAATTGGAGAAAAATATTTCGTAAGCCCAAATTGTAACATTGATTAAAGAAATAACTTTCGTCTTATCGCTTATTTAGAAACTTGTATTGACTGTTCATCTCAACAATCTAACTGAAAGGAAAGCAGATTGTCAGCAGAAATGGTTTCAAATCAGATGTCACTTTTGAAGCCGTCTCTTTTAATTACAATGTAGATTAAAGACTATGAATAAAGAACAAAGAAATAAAAAAAAGAAGCACAAATCGTAAAGAAAAAAAAATCGTATAAAGGGGAAGATAATAATTCATCAATTCAAATGGTTTCTTTTTTTTGCTTTTTCTCTTCCTCTTCATTAAGGTGTCAATGTTTATTTAATATGCATTTAAAATAAAATTTGTGTCGATACAGATATAAACATGCAGTGTATCTAGGTTCCTTTTTCTTACAACGTGTCACCTCTCGTTGGGTAATATAATACTTAATTTTGTATCGACTACTTATTCTGGATCGAACTCATAACTGATAGCCAAGCAGAAAAGATTCGTTAAGTATTACTCCACCTTGAGGCGTCTGGTGCGTAAGTAATTAGATAGTACTAGCAGTAGAGCCCGGCGTTGCCCGGGGATGTAACAGTAAGAGATAGATCAAGTATCAAACATCATAAAGACTGAAAAATAAAATTGACAAAGATTATTGTTTAAGGTTGACGGACACGCATGTCTCAATTATTTTTTTTTGTTTTTTTTTACGAATTGTTCAAACCCAAACTCAAACAAAAACATTGTTTTCAATCGTTATGAGTCTACCGATTGAATAAAATTTTATTATAAACAATTGTCTTGTAAATGGAATTTTTAAAGCATTCTGAATGTAAAAATAAAGAAAAAAGTGTGTAAGACAATAAGAAAGACTACATGCCAAAAAAAAGTGAAGTTTTGTTGAAATCGGTTGAAAAATGTAGGAAATCCGATCCTATATATAAACGAGCACACACACACGCACACACACACACACACACACACACACACACACACACAAACAACCTGGGTTTTATAATAAGTATAACCCGATATGAGTTGTCCCCCTTTCATTCTCGCGACAACGGTGACTCTTAATTGTGTTTTCAAATTGATTTCGTGCAAAAACAATTGTGTTTTTCCAATTTTTCGCGCTGTCAGAACCACTGCAAGGTAATTTTACGTAGTCCTGTGAAGTTTTGTTGAAATCGGTTGAAAAATGTAGGAAATCCGATCCAATATATAAACGAACAGACACACACACACACACACACACACACACACAACCTGGGTTTTATAATAAGTATGATGATGAGTGGTGCTATATGCATGTGTATTTGCGTACGTATGTATTGTAAAATACATATATCTTTTGTTTTACATATGTGGTTTCGTCTTAGTACAGGCTTGTATTTATTATTCCGTGCGTTTAACTGCGTGTGCGTTTGGTGTTGCCTTTGTACATGTCTGATGTGGCGTGTATGTATCTGCGGGGCTGAATTTTCGGTGTGTATGTTATTGCTCTCTGTATTGTTACATGTGTACATATAGTGTGAGGCGTTTGTGTATGTGTTTGTAGGAGTTGTTCAGTGAAACGTATGAGCCCAGTCTGGCCTGACTACTCCAAAGTAAAAATTCAGTGAAAACACTCTCTTTTCTATAACTCTCTCTCTCTCTCTCTCTCTCTATATATATATATATATATATATATATATATGTGTGTGTGTGTGTGTGTGTGTGTGTGTGTGTGTGTGTGTGCGCGCGTTTGTGTGTTAAAATCGTATTATTAAGCGGAGGTAATTGGTGACACATCTATAAATGACGGTTCCTCTAGACAAGTTTGAGTAACACACGCCTCTTAACCTCTAACCTACATTTTTTCAATTTTCTGCTTTAGTTTTGACCTATCTTTTCATTGGTCAAAGGAGACATGCCCATAAAATTTTGAAATCTTGTTCCTCCTCCTTTTATTCTTATATAAAATAAATGCCATTCTGTTTTCAAAAATAAAACATTTTCATCAAAAGTTACCCAACATCGCTTGATAATGGAACAGATTTTAGTTCCGAAACAGAAATTTCCGTGTCGCGATGTAAAATAGTTTTTTAAATAAAATATTTTAATACTATGCTCTACGTTGTATCGAGCACTATTTTTTTAAATAAATGCTACAGAACTGTGTATTCTGAAACCTGACTGTTCATTTTTTTAGTTGGACACACACATATACATATATATATATATATATATATATATATATATATATATATATATATATATATATATATATGTGTGTGTGTGCGTGTTTCATGAAAGACAACTGACTAGGTACTGCGATTAAGCTTTTAAAATGTTTTCTCTTGCATTCTTACAAGCATTTTCTTTTCTGGACATGAAGTAAAAAGTGTGCAAATGTTCTATATATCCGAAAGTTTTCGGATATTCTGTTAGCCAGTATGAAGGATCATTTTTAAAACTGAATATTTAACACTCCATAATAGCAACTATTAATACGGCCACACCGTGCTGACTGTGTTTGGAAAATAAAAATTATGGCCATCACTATAAATACATATATAAAAGAATTTGCATATTCAGTTTAAAATTAAAAAGAAAAAAAATCTTCATAATGGCTAACAGAACAGCAGAAAACGCACGGATATATAGAACATGTAGACAGCTTTTATACACGTTATATACAGAAAAGAACATATTTGTACGAATTCAAGAAAATTTTAAAAAAAACCTTAATCTCAGTAAGCTGTCAGTCGGTTTAAATGAAACTTGTATAAAAGAGGAACTGCTGCCAAATACACAATTTATATATATATATATATATATATATATATATATATATATATATATATAATTTTTTTATAAAAAATTTATAACATAAGTATGTTATAAAATCACTACAAAATAGCCATTTTGTTTCAACACACTCTGTGTCTTATCAAGTGATGGTGTTGAAAAGAAAATAAATGGTTTTAAAAGTTTCAGATTAATTAACGATCCTACACTATGGGGAGCATTGTTACAAAAGCTAGAATAACCAATCAAAAACGAAGTACAGAAAGATTCAAAAGCTTGACAACAAAATCCTGCTATTATAGCTATTTAGATCTTTAAATACGTGTAATATTAAAAATAATTTTTACTAACTAATAATTATAAATTTATATGATAAAATTTAATATTAAAATTAAAAACTGGCAATTTTAAAATCCAAATTTAATCACTATTAAGTTTAAAAACTAAAAATTATTGAGAAAAAGAAAAAAATATATATGTTTATTCAATTCATTTCTTCATTGAAATTACGTCTGACAAGACAAAAAGCTACAATTCGTCCGGTCATCTGATAATACATGTATATATTTTTTTCTTTTCCGTTTTTATTTTAAAGTATATATATATATATTCATTAATAAATATTGCTTTTCTTTAGCTGTTCTCGTTCGTTTCTCATTTACTTTCTTCTTAATTTTTATCTCTTTTAAGTCTTAAGTATTTTTCCTTGTAACATTTACCTTATTAAATGAAATTCTATAAAAACTCGCCTTACACACTACATTCGTTGTCATTTCAACAAGTCTGACTTTGTCAGCCATTTTCATTCACAATTACAAACACACTGCACCAAGCCAGTCACTGCTGCAGAAGATGGGGCGACATCGCTTGACGGAAATTTAATCGCTGCGAGAATTAGGCATTTGCAACGAACAGCCATTCCCCTCCGGCAAGGAAAATGTGTTTAAAATCGAAAGAAATCATGAGATATTTTGGGGGTAATGATCATTTCGAAGAGAAAAAGTCATTTTGATTAAGATTTTCTCAGATTAAATTCATTGCGTGCTGACAGCAAATCATCTAGGCCGCCATATTTTCTTTTTATTTTATTTTCTCCAAATTTACAATTTGTTCTCTGTTTCTTTTCATCTATTTTTATTCTGTGATTCTTCGTTTTGATTTGGTTCCCGTTTGATTAAACAAAGTATTACATATCCGATTGTCAGTTTAAACTTAACAAAGATCCCTTTAAAAAAGAGAACAAAATCATCTAAGATTGCAGACGAAAAGCAATAATCAAGGATTTTAAAATGAAGGTAATTACTAAGCATAGTCGCCTTATCTGGCACACTGATACTTACGTGGGGTATCAATTTGTGACAGAGCTCTATTGAAAGTGTCTGTTATATTAGCACGCGGTTTTTTTTTTTAGATTAACATGCAGTTAACATTCGCCTGTACTATTCGTCTGCAGCTAGCTTTCGCCAATTAACATGCAGTAAATATTTGCTTGATATATTAAAATGCAGCAAAATTTCTCTTGTTTTATTAATATGCAGCAAATGCTTACCTATTATATTTCAATTTAGCTCGATATCCGTCTGTTATATTAGCACGCAGATTGTTAACGTGTAGTTAATATTCGCTTGTTGTATTAATATACTGCAAGTATCCAACTGCAATATTAACTGACAGCTAGTATTTGCTTTTTATATTAACATGATGCTAGCATTCGCGTATTATGTCAACATGCAGTAAGTATTTGCATATTATATTAATATGCAGATAACATTCGACTCATCACGTAGCTAGCATTCAATTGTTCTAATAAATAAGCAGTAATAATTCAACTTTTATATTATCATAGAAAATATTCATTCGCTATATTAATATTCATCTAGCATTTTTTTGTTATATGAATGTACAACAAGCATTGAGCTGTTATATTAACATACAGATAACATTCCCCTGTTACATTCGCTTGTTAAAAAGCAGGAAACATTCGCCTGTTATATTAATATTTAGGTAGCATTCTATTGCTATATTAAGATGCAGATTGTAGGCGCATGATTTATTGGAAATGGCGGGTAGCATTCGCCCGTTATATTAACATGCAACTAGCAAGTGCGAGTTATATTAACATACAGCATGCATTCATCTTTTATATTAACCTAAAGAAAGTATTCACTTGTGCTATTAATATGCAGCTAACATTCATGTGTTATATTAACATTCAGCTTGCCTGTGAAGGTTCAACTAGGATTCACTTCATATTAACTTGCAGCCAGCTTCTTCCTGTCATATTTACAGACAGAATTTGCCTGTTTTATTAGTACGCAGAGATCGTTCACCTATTAGATTAATATGCAACAGGTATTCACCTGTTATATTAACGCGCAGAAAGCATACGGTTATTATATTTCCTTTTCAATGTTCACTTCAATACCGGTGTCCATCGAAGTGGAAAAAGTTACAGCTGTTTAATTTAGGCACTCCAAAAAATGTGCGTCATTATTATTTATTAATAAGTTTGTATACGATTATTACTGTCTCGAGTTCAATTATCACAATCTGTGTCAAACTTAAGGAAGTAGTGACCATCTCCGTGAGCCTCACCAAATTGTGCTATTTCCTCAGGTTTCAAAATCCAATCTGTGCTTTTCATGTTGAAAATGATGGAGATCAAGAATAAGACATTAAGCGAAGGAATAATGTTATTATATAGATTTGATTTATCCAGATTTAAACATTACTTGCATTACAGTTCATTTACGACACTATATCAAAAATTATTAGCCACTTTTAGTTTTATAGATATAGAAAATAAATACTTATTGGAATGTAAACGTTTATATGTCGAATGATGGCAACATTTATAATGGCGGCCGGTTGGTTGTATATAAATCTGAACAAGGTGCCTGGATTTCAAAGTCTGAGTTGCAAGTTCGAGTCTTTGTAACTGAACTTAACGCTGAGTTGATTACTAAAGAGAAATGTTTATTAGGTTCAATGCATTCAAAAGGCAAAAACAATACTGAAAATTACAAATAAAGGATTAACAGATATCACTAAATCTTACAGAAGTTTTGGGAATCTTGTACACGTCCGTTGCAGGTTTGATAAAGGCAATTTGAGGACTATATTTTGATGATCTCTGTCTCGCATGAAGAAATAAGATAGGTGTTGTGGATTCCGAGATGAAATTCGGTCTGCAATGAATGACAAACGCAGGAATGAAATATAACAAATAAATGTATTTACACAATAATACAATTGGTAATACGGTTAGTAGATCCAGAAACGTGGTTAGCAGCAATAATAATATATAGATACAGTCTGGTAAATCCAATCTCGAAGTAGGACTTCCTTAGAGTCTACGTGCTTGTAACTGTGACTTCTACAAGCGTTTACCTCACACTATTACTCTACCTCCAACTCAATCTCAATCTCCGTCTACTCTGACTGACCCTGGGTATTTAACGGTAGCAGTCCAGGTACACACTGGTCGAGTCCATAACAATAGGCTAATACAGTCTTCGTAAATCTTTGAAAATAGTTAGACTGGTCTCTCGGTCATACACAAAATCAAAGAACATTGGAAATAGTATTGATGAAGTCGGATTTTCAACCATATTTTCACTGACTACACTCGATGTGAGAGGACTGAAGCAAAGGATGGGTGGCTATTGAAGTAAACCGCACTGGCAATGTGGTGGGTGATGTTTTGGATTGGTATTATAGGTGGAGGAATAGTGGGGCCGTGGCGAGTTGTAGAAGGTGTTAAGAGGACATCTTAACCATTACATTGACTTTTTAAAGTCATATGTGGAGCCATGATTAAAAAAAAAGGAATGAATATCTGAATGAATGAGTTTCAAAGTTATTCGTTTAGCATAGTGACCGACTTGATCAGCCAACCTTAAAATAAATTGGTAGGGGGGGATATTGTCAAAAGGAAGGTTTACTTTGTCGAATTTACCAGCAAAGATGAAGTTTGGGATGCTTTTCTATACGCTGCACTTTTTTTTCTCCTGTGAACAAATATAATTAAAAAAAATCAATAGATAAGCAACGTCAAAAACTAGTTTCAGAATCCAGAAAAACAATATACATTTCTGTTGTTTTTATAATTCTGTCCTCAAAAAAATGACGTTGTTTTCAATTTTTTGCTCTTTGTAAATTCTAATTTCGTTAATGAAAATATGCTATCAAAATATATGCAATATATATATATATATATATATATATATATATATATATATATATATATATATATAGATAGATAGATAGATAATATTAGTGGAAAAAATACGTACATATGCAAAATATATAAATACCCATACATGTATATTTTTAGAAAAAATTCCAAGAGGTAGAACTCAATGTCTAGGACAGAGTAAGGATATAATAAAAAGGCTTAAACACTAATATTCCATGGTCATAATTTATTCCATTGGAATCGTAAATACGATCCAATTCATCAGACGTACAAATTCAAAAAGAAAACAGAAAAAAACCAACTCCGGAAATAAAAACAGAATTTAGAGAGAGTGTAAGTAGGAGGAGGAGGGAGATTAAACCTTAACAGAGAGAATTTTAGGAGGGATGGGTGGAAGGGGTTTAATTAAGTGAAAAAAATGAATGTTGACGGATGTCTAATGCATAAAGATACATTTCGTGGTGACATACACACACCATAGACAATCTAATGTTAGAATAAGAGGGAGGGAAAGACGAGGTGGGGGAGAGAGATGGGACGAAGGAAAGTAAAATTGCGTTTACTTAAAGGGCCGCTTTGTAATTGAGAAAATTTGACAAATTTAATATCGACTACAGGTTACAAATCAAATATAAATATATGAAGATAAATATAACGATTAACTAATCCAGCAAGAACCTATATTTCTATGTTCAAAAACACATGCGAATACACACAATAACATATACATGTATATACATACACATAAGCGTGTACCCACATACACACATTGTAAAATGTCTGAAAACCACACCAAGGGCAAACCCAAGCCCTGAGAATTAAGTTGACAGAACTATTTGGCAGATGTTGATGGTTGTGCTAGCAGGAAGTCACAAGTCATCGTGACTGAGGCTTTGAGTGTGCTGGCCTTGTTCAGGTGTTGATAACGCCAGATAATGCACTCTCTGCCGGAAACTGTGACAAAGGGTGGCTCAGCATAGTTGCAATATAAACCACGGTTGGACTCAAATGTGCCTGAGCAAACGTCTACAACAGCGATCGGCTAGTCGCCCTAGTAGACAAGCATACTTGGATACGAAAGGCAGATTATTACTTATGGTTATTTTCTAACAGTATCTTAGATGTGACACAAGGCCGAAAGTATATAGCACCTAGTGAGGATCGAACTCATTATTCAGTCGTAATTGTTCTAGTGAGGCAAGCTCACTAACCACTACACCGCTTCGAGGTGCCCAACATGATTATTTTCTAAGCATAGCTTAGATGTGGCACAAGGCCGAAAGTTGGGAGGCACCCAGTGAGGATCGAACTCACTTTTCCGTCGTAACTGATCTAACGAGGCAAGCTCACTAACCATTGCACCATGTCGAGGTGTCCAACATGATTATTTTCTAAGCGTAGCTTAGATGTGAAACAAGGCCGAAAGTATGGAGCACCTAGTGAGAATCGAACTCACTACTCAGTCGTAAATGATCTAGCGAGGTAAGCTTGCTAACTATTACCCCACGCCGAGGCGCCCTAGTCATTACTTATGTATATAGAATGTGGATGAAAAAAACTCCAAACATATTATTATTATTATTATTATTATTTTCTTTGATTTCTGGCGTTTACACATTTCTTTCCGGGTCCCGCCCAGGGACCTAAGGTTAGAAATGGCGTCATGACTTTCCACTGACAAGAAAAAGAAAAAAAATTAAATTACATAGATAAAGCCCTTCGTAAGGTGTGGGCTGTACTTGTCAGAACAATTTTTTGTATCTCCTTGAGGCATGGACTTCCAGGAATCCCTTCAATTAGTCTACTGCAATCTTTTCCAACCAGTCCTAGGGCTCCAACTACAACAGGGATTGTTGATGTTCCCATATGCCACATTTTCGAGATTTCTATTTCAAGGTCATTGTACTTTGACAACTTTTTGAATATCTTCAAAGATACATTGCAATCAGCAGGGACTGCCATAACAATAAGGAGGCACCGTTTTTGTTTGTGGTCTTTAATAACAATATCTGGTCGGTTGGCTTTGATTGTTCTGTCAGTGTGTATTGTGTAGTCCCATAGGATTGTAACAGGTCCTATCTCCGTAACCGGGTCTGGGTGGTGTTCATGCCAGTTTCTTTCAGTTTCCTTCCCGTAGAAGTTGCAGATATTGGCCCACTCTGTCATGTCGGGTTTTATATTCAGTGGGTGCCAACACCGTGCAACCTGATACAAGGTGATCAATCGTTTCTGGATATTTATCACAGAATCTGCATTTTGGGCTTATTATTATTATTATTATTATTATTATTATTATTATTATATATGACAATGTGTAGAGACATTTTTTTCTTGAACAAAAATATACATAAATACATATGTAATGCGTCTTCTCTCTGTGATTTGTTTTCATTTTCGCTTGTTTACTTTCGCCTGTTATAAACTGAACGCAGATTAAAAGATAAACGCTCCCTAAAAATGTTTCCATTTTTATTAACTTTATTTGACATGTACTTCTGAAATATAAATCGAAATTCGTGTGATGCAGTAGATAATTTTTACTTGTAAAATTCTTTCATGCATCAACAGGTGTCCATCTGAGTCTGTAAGAAGCGAAAGATGGATAAAGAGAAAAAGCGGGGAATATAATTTTATTTCTGCAGATATTTTATCCCATTTTGTTGGCTTAGATGATTTTATATTTCCTACGATTACTACTAATTGGTATTTGGGCCCAGATAAGAAACTGGATTTCGAGTGAAGATTTTGATGACGAACAGGCCTACCCAACTTAGAAGAATGGCGTTATAGAATCTTTCTAACCTTAATTTTTATCTACACTCTATCTGTGCACTGTACAAAGCCCTAATCTTCGTAAATCTCTCTCTCTCTTTCACGCTCTATTTCACTCTTTTCACTATATCTCTTTCCCTCTCTATATGTTTCGCTTTTTCAGTTGCTCTCTCTCTCTCACTCTCTCTCTCTCTCTTTCATGCTCTGTTTCACTTTCTATATGTTTCATTCTTTTCTCTCTCTCTCTCTCTCTCTCTCTCTCTCTTTCACGTACATTATTCGTTTCATTCTCTCTTTCAAACTTTTCATTCTCTCTCTCTCTTTTTAAATCTTTTCAATCTCTCTCTCTTTCCAGTTCTCTTTACCTCTTTTAAATCTCTCTCGCTTTCATTTTTCACGCTCTCTCTCTCTCTCTCTCTCTCTGTTGTTTAAGTATGTGTTTTCATAACGTATGTGCGTATATAAGAGTATTCACACACACACATGTGTGTGTGTGTAGAGAGAGAGAGGGGGAGAGAACACTAAGTTCGCCACCGGATGGTTTCAAGTTTGAACTTAACCTTCCGGACATGAATGTTATTTAGTAGCTCGAATATTTATACATGATATTCTTTGGACTATTATGGGTAGCTATTTCCGTTTAACAAAAACTGGAAATAACAAAGCTACCCGTAATACCCCAATGAATAACATATATAAATATTCGAGTTACTATCCAACCTTCAAGGTAGGAAGATTAAGCTCAAACATAAAATGGACTGTCACTATTTGGTGTTGAACTGCGTACACCCTTATAATTACATACATCATATCCCGGATCCCCGAAGGAGGGGTGCTGGGGATTTTAGAATTTTTTTAGAATTTTTTTAGAATTTTTTATTCTTATATGTAACCAAATCCATTAAGAGTCTTTTTCTAGATATAAAAAATTCTTAAAAAGAATTCTAAAATTCCCAGCACCCATCGTTCAAGCGTATGTGTAGTCGTGGCAACATAACAAATTTAGTTCGATGAAGTCCTGAAGGACGGAACGAATCACAAGTAAACTTTTCCACGTTGTCATACATTTTCTCCAACATTGTTCTTGATATATATATATATATATATATATATATATATATATATATATATATATTATCTCTCTTTATTACATACACACACAAACGCACAAATCTATCTATCTATCTATCTATATATATATATATATATATATATATATATAAAAATTATTAATAGAAATCTTATAAGTATAAGAAACTATACTCGTTCGAAAAAACCTTCGGTGTCTTGATTTGCAAGTAATCAAACCAATACCAAAATGAAAAAAAAGGTATAAAAAAAAGAAAGAACCAAGAACATGTACGTCAGCCGAAAATAATCGTCTAGCATGCAAGTCCAAAGCCCAAAGAGAAAAAAAATCCGGTACGAGTAAGGAAAATAACTAAATAAAGTGCTCAATACAATGAGTAGAGCAGACCTAGTTAAACCTAGAGAGCCAGACACACCTACCAAGGTTTCACCTAAGCAAATCGTCAGGGAAGGCTTCCCTGACGATCCGCTTAGGTGAAATCTTGGTAGGTTTTCTGATAGATAGATAGATATAGATAGATAGATAGATAGATAGATAGATAGATAGATAGATAGATAGATAGATAGATATAATTTCATTCCATATAATGCGTATTGTTTTTCACTGCCCTTACAAAAAATATAAAATTTCCTTCAAAATGAATAAATATGGCCGTTTATTTATATATAATTTTGTTTTTATCGACCAGTCTGTTTCGCTCCACTTTGTTGGACAAAAGTAATTTCATAGATTCTTTGCAGATAAGCAAATGCTTCTCTTTATGTGGAGCTCAGTGTCACTTCTTATAATTAAGAAATGGAGATAACAAAATATAAATCATTCGACAAATCCGACGGCTTATTTATTCATATGTTTATTATAGAACTGGCACGGTTTTTATATATATTTATGCGTTAATTCGCCGAAATGTTTTTACAAAATATTCGTTTGAATATATACATTTGATGTCAAAAGAATACAATTACAAGGATATATACACTTAAGTATGCATATCTACCTTTCTCTCTCCCACCATATATATATATATATATATATATATATATTCAAATAAAAAGAAGAACAGTAAGATATGAACATGCTACCACCCCTTGTCTGGGTGATTGGATTTCTCTGTATCCTTGATAATCGTAAATTATGAATTTCCCTTGCTGTTAAAATTAAAGTAAATTTTTAAAAATAAGTTACTCTAAAATTCGCTTGAGGATGAAATGGAACTAATGTTTTTAATTTAATTACAAAATTAAATTTAAAGTTTTTAGCTTCCATTTTTGAAACATGGTTATTACTGTGTAGCGAAAAAACATATTTTAAATCAGTTAATTTATATATATATATATATATAAATATATATATATATATATATATATATTCTCTGGGTCCAAACTATGTTTGAGTAGACGTTCTGTTTTTTAAACATTGTGAATTATATCGACGAGCCTGCGATTTGAGAAACTTCATACTGTTTTGAAAACGGTACATCTACCCAAACATAACTAAAATAACATTTGGGGCAATATCCATTCCATTGGATTCATCTTCGACAATAGAAAGCGAACGAAGCTTAAGAACATTATAATTCTGATTTGGAGAGTGGAGATGGGTGAATTTTGTTATTCAATCGCATATAGACCTGTGTTTGACAATGTCGGCCCGGATGCCCTGACATGAGCTCACTGTGCAGCCATAAAAAGTTTATCTTTAAACGAACTTCATTATAGTTTATGCCAGCCAGGAGTCACTTCGTTAAATGCAAAAAAAAACAAAAAAACTTCATATTCAACAGAATATGGGGAAAATGTTTGCTCTCAGTGTCAAATTTGCTCCGAACCGAAACCAAATTTCTTCAAACCTACTCTCCGGGAGAATGACTAAGAGCATTGAATTCCATGGATCGGTTAAGTATAGATTTTAAAGGACCCTTACCATCTAATACTCGTAATAAGTATTTGTTAACGGCTATAGATGAATATTCCTGTTTGACTTTTCATGTCTGGATGTCAGTTCAGTTTAAATGATAAAATGCCTTTGCCAAATTTTCAGCCTTTGCAGGTTCCCATCTTATGTTCACACTAACAGATATGCATCCTTTATTAGCCAAGAATTAAAGTCCTACCTCACTCAGAAAGAAATAACCACAAGCATGTCAACTCCATACCATCCAACAGGCAATTCACAAGTTGAGCGGTATAATGATCTTATTTGGAGAAATATTCGCCTGGATATAAATATAAATGATTCATATAAAATATGAATATAAAACATTGGGAAATAGTTCTCCTAAATGCTACCCATTCTCTTGCTTCCCTATTTTCAACATCTATCAATGCTACACTGAATGAAAGGTTCTTCAAATTTCCCGCTGGTTCATCGTTTTGACCCCTGACCGGTACCTCTGAGGAAATTTGTCCGGTCGAATAAAAAGATTTTGTCAATAGGGTTATTATATTGCTTGACGTAAATCCTACATAGGCAATATTACTTGACGTAAATCCTACATAGGCAATATTGCTTGACGTAAATCCTACATAGGCAATATTGCTTGACGTAAATCCTACATAGGCAATATTGCTTGACGTAAATCCTACATAGGCAAATATTAGGTATCTTGATGGACGAGAGACCCCAGTATCTCTTCAAGACCAGGCACCTTGTTCATCGACTGAATTGGATTGGAGATTAAGTATCTCGAATATTTAACATGCTCCTAAGGACCCGGGTGGTCCAAACACTCACATCAAATGCTCCGCAGCATGATAATTCAGGTGCAGTTTCTACTGATGTTATTCCAGTATCTAATCAATTTCAGGCTAGAAATCCCAAAGTTCCGAAGGTCGTAATGGTCTACGTAGGTCTTCAAGAACACGAAAGGCACCAACAAAGTATGATTTTGTTATGTAAGTCAATCACTCATATTCTTACTGCAGGAGAGAAGAGTGCTATGGAAATGAACATTTTTCTTTTGCGTTATGCAAATTCTTCTCGATGTAAACTAATCTATTGTATGTGAATTTCATGTATGTAAATGAACATATTTTTTTGTTTTCCTCATAAATAGTGCTCCCGGAAGAGCGACATTATGTGGAGAGGGGCACCTCGGCGTGGTGTAATGCTTAGCAAGCTTGTTTCGCTAGATCAGTTACTACTGAAAAGTGAGTTCGATCCTCACTAGGTACCCCACACTTTCGGCCTTGTGCCACGTCTAAGCTACGCTTAGAAAATAACTACATTATGTGGAGAGACACCGATTGCGTCGTTCTGCTCTGGTTCTTGTTGAATAAAGCCTTTCTTAAAGTTATTGCCGTCTCATCTTCCTGCTATTTTGAATTGCGTTCAAAATTCATAAAACAATAGCAAATGATTTCGGATTCAAAATAAAATAGATTAATTCTTTTATATATATATATATATATATATATATATATATATATACTAGCCGAGGAACCCGGCGTTCCCCAGGTGTACATGTTTGCAATTGTATAACCGCACCCACTATCTAGAAATGTCTGTCTCCGTCCCAGTTTGTATGCATCATCCCTGGGTATACTAAGGTATTCCCCTCATCTTTGCATCAAAGGTTGTTTGAATGACAATTTAGGAAGGAATCATATGAAGAAACTTTTGGCTAAATGGCAAAAGTCGATTTTAGACCTAGTTTGTCGCAGATTTCATCCACGTAACTGAAATAATCTAAGCCAAATTTTCACGCAAGACAATTCGTGTGTCATGTGTAATTTACAAGGTAACTTTGGAAAGCATCGGATGAAATATCCGTGGGTTATGGCCGAAAAACTGGTTTTTTGAACAGTTTTTCATGGTTTTCGTTATACGTCGGGAAGCGAGCAGGACTAAAATCACATTTTCTTATTTCTTGCATGATGGCAATTTTTTTTTTGTAACATGGCTAAAAAAAAATCGGATAAAAATGAGGAAGTTATTCAAGTTTTTATTTTAACTAGTACGAAAAGACTGATTTTTTCAACAGTTTTTTGCAATTTTTTGTGTTAAGCCAATGTCGCAGGAAAACTATCAAGCCCTCTACATAAACCTCATAACATGAGCTATGTTAAGTGCAAAGAACATCAGCTCATCTAGTCAAAATTTTGTTTGCGTGTAACAAAAAGTTTTACCCACCTTCAGTTTTATTGATTTTTTTTCTGCCAAACCAAGCGTGCCTAGAAACTGAAAAGCTGGTCTTGATCTAACATAATAAATTCGCAATGCGTGTGTCTAATTTCACCGAAAGTGGTTGAGAAATTTGGAGGTGAATAAATAGCATACACACGCACAGACATACGCACAGACACACACACACAGAGACATCCGTTTTATAGATATAGAATATCAACAATACATGTTATCTGTAGTTGAAGGCATACAATTCTGTTCAAAAATATTTAGATTTCGGTATTAAATAAGCCATAGAGGTTGATATGTCGCTAAACAGCATCAACCAAAGAACCAACTTGAAAGAATTCTTTCATGACATTACCCTATATAATATCCTACAATTCCTTGAATCAAACTGTATTTCAAAATATATGTCCACATAAACGTGTATATGCACAAAAGCCGAGTTCCATCTACGTGGTAGATGTGATATATACATGGTAGATTCTACCATGTATATATAATATCTTTATTACTTCAAATCTCCCAAGAAAATTTAGACATTAAATGGCCCTTAAGGAGTTGACATGAACAAACAAATTAATCAAATTATGTAAAATAACTACTTGGGAGAGTGTTTTTTTTTTTTTTTTTTTTTTTATCGAGTATAGCAGCCATATCCCAGCTGGTCGATCAGGAAAAGCGTCCAATTAGAATGGAGCAAAAATAGCATCATGTTCAAATGTAACAGAGTCTATCTTCTTCAATTACTTTAAAGTACTTTCATTAAAAACATTTTGAATTAATGCAGTTACTGATATAAGAGAAGTAGCCTGTATTTATACAATCGAAGTTAGCCGAGGACATGAAGGAGCAGAACAGGCAACATGAAGACCCACTTCAGATTAAAATTATTTTGGAGTTTTTGAAATTCAATTTGTCAGTGTGTACCAGGGATGTAAAAGAGGATACATTTATAATGCAATTGTTTAGTTGGATGAAAACTGGTTGAAAGATCAACGAAAAATTAGAAATAAACCAGTAAAAATCGCCATTTTTCGCTATTTAAGTGGGTATTCACTATATGGATGGGCACAATTATCACTGTTAAATCACTGTTAAACAATCAACTTATTGGTGACTACAATTGAGTGAAGCTCGTATTACATTGCTGGAAAATTGAGGGAGTTTTTAGTTTAAATTTTGTGATGAAATCGACTTGTGCTGAAATCGATGGCGTAGAAATAAAAATGATGTATCGTTGGGCTCGTCATGATGTAAGTAACCTACATACCGAGATTGAAAGAAAACGGAGGAAAAAGTTGAATTCATTGATTTTTTTTTAAAGAATTATCGAGTTTTTACGCTAAGAACCTATCTCTTACATTGTATGTGCCAAGTTTGGTGAAAATCGGTTAGATGTATCTCGAGTGAAAAGGTATCACGCAGACACACACACACATATATATCTATATATATCTATATATATATATATATATATACGCCTTGTGTCACATTCAATCTATACTTGGAAAATCACAATATATATATATATATATATATATATATATATATATATATATATATATATATATAACATTATGTGACATGTTATCATTAATTATCATTCTAAGTATGACTATCATTGTTTAGACTAATGAAGTCATTTTGTTTCCTTCTTTTATTGCCACTATAACGTTTCGATTGATGCATTCTGTAACCTTCATCAGGCGCACAGTACAAGGGAAGTTCTTTTTAAGCACTGCTGTACGATTGAAGTAACTTTTGAGTTCAACAGGAGGTTCTACCAACTAGGTCTTCAGTATATTTTTACCAACCTCACTCACAGAGTGATAAGGTTGGTAGTACGCCATCTTGAAAGATTGCCAACCGGAAAGTGGAAGCAAATTTGTAAAATCTTTTTTTCTTTTAGCATCCTGGTGCCTATATGTAGTTATAAATACAATCGCGTAAATTCACAAAAGTTTCACTTTCGGTAAACCTTTGATCAAGTTTTTTTTTTGTTGTTTTGTGCACAAAATGATTACTCACACCTTTCGAATAATTAATTACTAAACCTTTCACATATTATATCGTGTAACTTCATGCAATAACGTCGCGATTTTAAAATATAAGGTAAAAACATACGTAAACTTAGTAATGTGAACAAAAATATTGTAGTAATACTGTAGTAATAACACAGCTCTGCGATTGCTGACTGTTGGAAAGATTACACACTTTCATAAAACAACGTAAGTACGCTAAATACACACATTTTTTTCTTTTATCATACTAACGCAAATATTTCTGCTGTGTTGTAAAAACAAAATATTTTTGTGGGACTTTGTTTTGCGAGGATCTTTGTAATTCTTTTCTTTCAACATGAAAAACAAATACTCAATAATAAAATTTATTTAAAATTTGTAGAAGTGTGTTTGAAGATTATTTCTTTCTTCGCTTTCCACACACATTGTAGTGAACTACCTTCATTTCCTTTGTATTACATTGGTAAGATGTGTGCTCCACTCGAGTAGCATCTTCCCAAGAACCGTTGCCTTGTGGAATCAATTCCAACCTTTTCAAATCTAGGATTAACCATTATCTTACCCATATATCCACATAAACTATTCCTCTCACTCTATAACCTTGTACCGCAAGTATATCTCGGGCCTTGTGTAGGGTGAATACCAGTGTAAAAATCATTTCGATGACCTGGAATACTTCTGAGTTTATTTCTGATACTCCGTTTATATTACCTCTTTTTCAGTTTGCCCAAAATATCCAAATATGATCATTATTACTGTCCCTAAAAGCAGTTCCCTTCGGCTGTCCGGCCAATTCCATATTTGAGAATAAATTTGTAGCGACGCCATTTGCAATTCCAACTACGAATTCCACATTTTTATTTATTTATACACATTTTTTATTTACCACATTTATTCACCACATTTTTTTATTTATTTATACACATTTTTATCTGTCTGTCGAGCTATATATTTTTATTTTCTTAAGTAAATTTCCACGAAGTGGAGAAAAGTAAAATTTCTTCTGTTAAATGTTGCACTTCATCATAAAATATTACACAATTATTAACTTGTCAAATCATACTGCAGAGGAGTTTTATTCTGCTGCATAACTCCCAGTACCTCTTTTCACGCAAACGACTCGACATTCATCAGGCCTGAAAATTCCACCCTTTTTTCTATGCTGCAATGTTTTTAAATTCTTTTTTATATTATGCAATTAATTCTAGGCTACAATGTTCTCTACAATGGCTGCATATATTTTGATTCCTTTAACTTTCTCATCCGAGCCATCCGCTTTATTGTATTTTTCAGCGCGCCCTCTTCGCTACTGAATGTGACACAAGGTCGAAGATTAAAGTTGGTTTACCGGCAATACCGTGGAAAAAAAACTGTTCAAGCTCCTTCGGCACTTCCCCTTTAAGAGACGCCTCAGGCACCAGCCCCAAACGAAAAAGAGGTACTGCCTGGGATGTAGGCCTGGGTTTCGAATTATTTGAATTTCTCCGATTCCCGTATGGGTCGTGGAAAGGTTATGTGAGCATGATCCATAGAGAGGGAAAGAGTAATATGAACCATTTCCTTTTCATCTTTTATCTCCAAAGTTTATAGGCGCTCTGTTGTGGCGGGTTGGTTATTTATTTTGGCAAACCATTTTTCCAGTTCGTTCGATCTCGAGTGCTTCATATTTGTGAATGTTCAAGATTTTAGCTACTATCTTGTGAATTTCGTACTTGCTACTGGCGCTAACAGTCGATGGTTGAGTCCAACTATGAATTCAAAGTCTTGTTTCTAAAGCAGAACGGTAACCCTGGTTTCTAAGACAGAACGGTAACCCTGGTTTCTAAGGCAGAATGGTAACCCTGGTTTCTAAGGCAGAACGGTAACCATGGTTTCTAAGGCAGAATGGTAACCCTGGTTTCTAAGGAAGAACGGTAATCCTGGTTTCTAAGACAGAATGGTAACCCTGGTTTCTAAGGCAGAACGGTAACCCTGGTTTCTAAGGCAGAACGGTAACCCTGTTCGGCATATTGGCACAGTAAAATATCCTACCTTGATTTCACACTATTTAAGATTATGCAGTATCGAGTTTTGGATAGATAGAAATTACTCTTAAATTTCTTAATTCATTGGATAGGTGTCGGACCCGAATTCCGGATACCAAGCATCAAATATATATTTTAGCTAGTCTCATTCAAAAACAAAACCTATTTGTTTTACCATTTCAGTTAGACAAAATATGATATATGGTCTTTTTTTAATATGAGTTAATACCCACCAGACGTGACAAATGACTTAAGATTGTACTTTATGGTGGGTCCTCCTCAAATATCCCAACTTGCCTGGCTGTTGCAGCAGACACCATGGTGTACCTCTGATAATATCCCCTTTTTAGTGCAACGAGATGGCACTGTCTGTGGGATAGGTTCCTGTCCATCAAGTCTCTAGTCTATTTTGTTTGTCTTCCCCGATGACTTCCAGTTGATAGCAACGAATTCCTGTTTATATTAGCCAAGTTTATATGACAGAAGAAAACAAACCAAAGAGAAATGGATATATTAATAGGATCAATTCAATGTTTATGACGTATGCGATTCCATAGTTGATATGCCGGATTATTCTCCATCATTGATTAAATCTACTCTGGCTTAACTTGCATCTTTTAAAACAAAGTTCTTTTTTTTAACACTATTGCATGGGATGTTGTATATGCAATTTTTGATCATATAATTCTCTCGTGTGGAAGTAAACTTAGAAAGGAGATTGTGAAGAGTGGCTTCGCAAAGAATTCTGGTGTTGTTATGATGTATAACGGATTGGTTGAAACATTGATAACAATGAAACCAGGTATATGAATAATTGTTAAACTAATAATAACCCATCGCATTATTACAGAAAAAACTTCTTCTGACAAAGGCAAAATGTTCCAAATTTAACCGTGTAAACGTTTTGCTTAAGAAAAACACAACCAATCTTTGTATCTTTGTATCAATATTGACATTGGTTTTGTTGTGAATAGTAAAAGTGTTATACCAAAAGTCTAACAGGCAATAAATAATTTGATCTTAAATATAGATGTTCGTGATTCTTTTTGACTTGATTATATATTCTTCCTCTTGTGCATGCTGCATCCAGTCTTTACAAATCCCTTAGGACTTTTTACGTTTTTCTATTTTTTCTTAACTCGCCAATCGATCTAGATTGATCTGCGCTATTCGATTTGATATGATTAGAAAATGAAATGCAAATCGAATCAACCTTTTAAAAAAGGCGCTTTAATTAGAGAGTTTATCGAGCTGACTATTTCGTTAGTGCTCTTAATACGATTAGCTTTGGTCTTCCATAGTTTTAGCCTTGCGTCAGACCAAGATGAATTTAGTAAATAGCCAGAAGGAAAGCCGGAGTGAGAATCAACTGAAACCGTTCGTTAGGACAAACAAAATTGTTAGAGAAATGCACAGAATAAAGAAGAAATAATTATTCTTCACTTTTATTTGACTACTAATCAAGGGAGACGAACGAAATGGACATGAAGCGAGGAAGCTAAATAAAAGTGAAATCATCAATATTGCCACAAGCAATGGAGGGAACAGCGCTATAACACTTTTAACAGCAATTATTGAATTGCTATATAATGTTTTGGTGATTTACACTGAATACATTATTATTATTATTATTATTATTATTATTATTATTATTATTATACGAATGACGAGAAATGTAACCTGGAGTGTCTTTTTGATGATAGATATCTTGATACGTAATCAAATTAATCTTTGCATCACTGATTGGTAATTACTGTTGAATGCCTTCGCCCGTCCTCGTCAGTCATTCATGCATGAACTCGGATAGGCGTATACACAGAAACACGTACCGGAGTTAATGTCTACATACAAAGGAAGGAAAAATCAAATAGATTTTTTGTACCACAACATGGCCAAGATATTCAAAAAACGCTGCCAGCGAGCGAAATCTATGAATTTGATTTAAAACAGTAAAGCACTCAATTCCAATACATGTATAGTTTTTTCTCAATCTGTAAATTATTTAGAAATGTTTATCTATATGTGCCACATAAACACTCACACATGCACACACACACATATGTATATGTGTGTGTGTCTCGATGAGCCTTGCAAGAAGTTTGGAAAATTTTGAAATCCGAGAATTATCTGTAATCATTCAGACAACAGCATTTTTCAAATCAGCAAGATACTGAGAAGAAACTGTCACTTTATCGTTAGTGAAAGTCAGCTGATACATTGTGCAAAAAGGAAAATATTCATACATTCACACCATTTATTTAATTATAGGCATGAAGGTAAATGCTTTCAAATAATTTCGATTAGAATTCGTTTCGGTCACCCACGCCATCAAATTATGTAGAGATAAGGTTGCTTCGAGAACCTCGAACTGGTATAGTGATTACCAAGTTATTCTCACAGACTGTATTGATTCCAATCTACACATATGGCCTTGTATTGATTTCAATCTCTATATATGGCCTTGTATTGATTCCATTCTATAAATATGGCCTTGTAAATAAGTAAATGGCACTTACAACTAAAGTTCTTTCTATCCCCACTGGATGCCTTAGAACTACTAAAACAGAAACACGTTTCAGGAACACGTTAATTTAATATGAGTCATTTTGAAACATTAAATAAACTTCTATTTTCATATAATTGCTAAGATATTAATGTAACGGATGCCTCATCGCCTTACTTTTCTGTAGACCAGTGATCATTGTTTTAGTGGTACAACGTTCGAACATGTTTCATTATTGAATTTTGGCTTTATTTAGAATTGGTTAGAGAATGGGACATAGAACTGCTTTCAGGGAATATGTTATTTATATAAAACTACTTTCAAGATACGTGTATAAGCTGTATTATGAAATGTAAAGGGATATCGTGTTTATATTTGTGTTCTATTCTCAGTTAGATAACCTGTAATACAAAATGCCCAAAATATGATAACCAAAGAACCCAACTTGTACTGAGTGCGTCAAAGCCTGAACGGTCATAATGTTGAATTACCCTGAATATTTGAATTTGTTCTGATGGATAAGCGAATATCCTTTTATATTCAGACTAGCGGTAGAGCCCGGCGTTGCCCGGGGATGTAACAGTAAGAGATAGATCAAGTATCGACCATCATAAAGACTGAAAAATAAAATTGACAAATATTATTGTTTAAGGTTGACGGACACGCATGTCTTAATTATTTTTTTTCTATGAATTGGTCAAACCCAAACTCAAACAAAAACATTGTTTTCAATCGTTATGAGTCTACCGATTGAATAGAAGTTTATTATAAACAATTGTCTTGTAAATGGAATTTTTAAAGCATTCTGAATGTAAAAATAAAGAAAAAAGTGTGCAAAACAATAAGAAACATTACCTGTCAAAAAAAAGTGAAGTTTTGTTGAAATCGGTTGAAAAATGTAGGAAATCCGATTCCATATATAAACGAACACACACACACACACACACACACACACACACACAACCTGGGTTTTATAATAAGTATAACTCGATATGAGTTGTCCCCCTTTTCATTATCGTGATGCCTCTTAATCGTGTTTTCAAATTGATTTCGTGCAAAAACAATTGTGTTTTTCCAATTTTCGCGCTGTTAGAGCCACCGCAAGGTAATTTTACGTAGTCCTGTGAAGTTTTGTTGAAATCGGTTGAAAAATGTAGGAAATCCGATCCAATATATAAACGAACACACACACACACACACACACACACACACACAATCTGCGTTTTATAATAAGTAAGATACTGTCAAAATCTATTACAGGTTCACGTCATTGTACGGTGGTATCCTGATTGTAAGCTTTTTTCATTGGACAGCATCTAACTGTGATATAAACCACATTTCCGAATATATTACATTTTGTACCAGACTCAGTTAATACAATATTTATAAGCTTGTTTATCCATTCATATTTTTTTTTTATTTTAGTTTCTCTCCCATTAGGAGAGAAACTAAAAAAAATAAAAAATATAAAGATATAAAGATACACTTTGCATTGCTGGTATTAGAAATATAAACTGATATTTTAAACTCTCGTCTACTGCCTTGCTGTTTGGAACTAGCTATTCGTTTTTGTCTTTTTTGCATCAAGACGATTGTTTACATTGTGGGTCATCGTTCTGATCTACCAGTCTGACAACAGGTGTAATGAGCAATAATTATTTGTAACCGTGCGAATAAAATAATTGATTAATAACACAAGCTGTTGTCTCGCGTAGCCAGATTATTTCACTTTTTTTATGGACAATTGTTACGTAGGTCTTTGTATTGGGAAATGCTTTTTTTTAATTTATTTATTTAATTCCCCTTTTGCAATCGAAGAGTTTCAACTGAGACTAAGGGCAACCGGATATGAAACAACTACAGTTTAAAACAGCGTCCGACCAATAATTGTACAGATAACAACACTATATGAAAAGCCACTAATTAGATAAGAGCAGTCATTTCATTTATGGTTAAACAAATAAATAAATAACACTAGGTATTTACTCTCTCTCTCTCCCTACTAGATATTTACTCTGTCTCCTCACTAAGACAAGTTGTGACACAAGGTCCTTTTTAAAAAGGGTCCCGAGCGCGTACACCCGGGCCAGAAACAAAAATTGCCCGCATCTCCTGCAGCTGTCGGTTGCGCTGGCCTCGGTGCGAGCACCGATCCCTATCGCCGGTGCAATGAGAGGGCGCGGCCAGAGGCAGCTGTTCCCCAGGCCTGGGCACCTCTCAGTATAATTTTCCTCAATCGAGACTCTGTCCTTTGAGGGATCCGCCCCTGTGCGAACTCTTCCCAAAGACGGATATGCAACTGAGGGTTGATAAATAATGCGTTATAAATTACTCAAGAGAGCAGTTTACAACAGGGGTCGGCAACTCATTCGACCCCGCGGGCCGGATCGTGTTATAATGACGGGTCGCAGGCCGGACGAAGGCCATTAATAAAAAAATTAAGGAAAATAACATATGCATACCCCTGTCAACCTAAATATTTAAAACCATGATGAAAACAATCATTGAGAAATCAGAAAAAACAAAAGAAAATCTAAAATTAAAAAAACACCTAACAAAAAAATACTTTTCCTCAACGAACGTCAAAATACTTCAAAGTAAAAAAAAATCAACCGAAGTGAAATGGATGAAATTATGACGTGTAGGTTTGAAACTGTTATTGAAAATTGTTCCACAAACGAACCACACACACACATACATCAAACAAAAACGAGGCACATATACCCATACATACGAGTACAAATAGTTGCAAACATATACACTTACGTACGTACACATGCGGTATCATCCACACATTCATGAGGCATGTATGTATAATGCGCGTATGTTTAACTGTCTTTAGATTTCTGCTACCTCGCATGTCAGTCCCTCCCTGGCCTCTTTCACTTTATCGTTCCTTTCGCTTCTGTTATTTTTAATGTAGCCAAGTGTCATAACAAATATGTATCCATTATTTGACATTAAACGTAGGCAACGCAACTTGGTAAAATAAAATCTTCATGAAAGTTAACTGGCAGATAGTCTAATATTTTTAGTGCACTGAGATGTGTAGACATTCTATGGAAAATGACATACAACAAATTTCATTTGAAGGTCGTCTCTCATGTTAAAAATAGAGTCATTGGTAATCAGGCTCGCGGGCCGGTCAAAATGTCTTCGCGGTCCGGATCCGGCCTGCGGGCCGTAGGTTGCCGACCCATGGTTTACACTCTAGGTATTTACTTTGTTCCCCACGAAGATGTTTTGTGACACAAGCTTAGTTTTTAAGGTGGGGACCCCAGTGAGTACACATGGGATAAGAACAAAATTTGTCCGCAGCCCCCGTAACCGTTGGTTGCGCTGGCCTTGGTGTGAGCACCAATCACTCTCTCTGATGCAATGAGAGGGCATGGTCTCAGGTAGCTCTTATCCAGAGCAAGGTCTCTCTCAGTATAATTTTCCTCAGTTGCGACTCTGTCCACGGATGCAACTGAGAGATGATAAATAATGTATTACAAACAACTCCAAAGAGCGATTTACACACTTAGTGATTTTCCAAGCGTAGGTTGGATGTGGCACAAGTCCGAAAGAAGAAGGGGCACCCAGTGAGGATCGAACTCACTACTCATTTGTAATTTATCTAGCGAGATAAGCTTGCTAACCATTACGCCACCTCAAGTGGCCAATAAATAAATAACAAGAAAATAACTTGCGGAGCTCATTTAGTTCTCAGTGGGGGGGGAGTCTCGTGTTCAATCTCATTGTCAGCGCCTGAGGAAATAGAAAACAGTTCAGATGGAATCGGAGGTGTCAGCATAAAAGAAGAATTGACCGCAACACGTTTTGAAATTTCCGAAGAACATCGAACACAAAATGTATAATGGATCAAATATTTCAGGGAAATGCAAAAGAATTAATATAGCTATAGAAGGTCGTTCATTTTTATTTCTGATTTTGATAGAATGAATTGTCACATGTCATTTCTCCTGGTCATATTCTGTTCCGTATTGAAAGTCTTCTCATTGGAGAATAACAGGCTCAATATATATGTATATATATATATATATATATATATATATATATATATATGACATTTTTATGATTATACGTTCTTTTCATAGATACAAATATTTAAGTAAATGCTCTGTTTTATAATAAATACTATGAACAACATTTAGCGGCCTGAATGTCGGAGAAATTTTCATAGAAAATATGCGTCCTGTCGGAGGGCGCATATGTTCTATTAAAATGTTGTTAATACTGTTTATTATAAACAGAGTATTTACTTAAATACTTGTATCTATAAAAAGAACGTATAAACATAGAAAATGTCTTAAAATAATTGTCGGAATTTGTTCATTTCATAATATATTATATATATATATATATATATATATATAATATTTCTTGTTTAAAAATATGACTCCTTCGCTACATAAGAGTTCTCATGTTTCAAAAACGAGAGCCGAAACCATCCTAATAATTATTAAAATTAAGTTGAATTGAGGTGTTTAGTCGCGTTTCACCTTCAAGCGAAATTTTAGGAATTCCTAAAATTTTAGCTATTCCTAAAATTTCGCTTGAAGATGAAACGGGACTAAACACTACAATCCAACTTAATTTTAATATTTATTTGGATGGTTTCGGCTCTCGTTTTTGAAACATGAGAACTCTTATGAAGGAAGGAATCATATTTTAAACAAAAAATATTATTATAATAAAGCTCTACTTCTGTATTGAGCACTGTCTTCTTAAAATAAAAACAAAAATACTAAGGAACTCCGGATTATGCACCCAACGTGTTCTTTTCTATTTTCTGCATACCTGCGCACTTATATATATATATATATATATAGCATCTCATGCACATCCATTCATTTCATGCCATAACAATCTAATCGCAATTTAAACAATATTTATTTTTAAAAATTCTTAAATATTTCTCATTTACATTTTGCTCATTGACACTCTGTCTTCGATATGCTTTGACTGATCTTTCAACCACACGAGGAACATTCATAAACGTTCCCAAATTTAAAAGCTTTGATAAACCAATGACATCCGCGTTTTAGAATATATAAATACGTGCAACAAAATAAATCCTAAACTGCCTTGATAAAGTCCCTCCGAAGACGAAACGCGATGGCTATGATGTTTTCCATCTTGTCTCTTTTCATTCATTTTGATTCTTTACAGACACACTATCTGTAATTTACATATATAGAGTGCGATAGGTAAATTGGCGTCATTATATATTTTTAATTTCGCGCATGCGCGTTGTTTGCTCTCGATTTTGCCGACTGCACAATATAATAGGGTCAGTTGAGGACTATTTGTGTGAAAAAGAGTACCATGACGCAAATCACTCCGCCAGAAATTTGGAAAAAACATGAAGTACTGCAAAGGCATTTGCGCCGAAACTCCAATACGAATATGTTAGAGTATTTGTGTGTAAATCTGGGAACAGTGAAGAGGATTCAGAAAGAGTTGGATGAGACTAATGGTGATTACGAAGGTACGGAAGATAGGAAAACTCAATCTGATTTTTTTTGGTAAGAAAAGAACTCCAGAATTTGTTGGCAAGGATTTATAGAATCAAAATATGATACTCACTCTCGCAAGAAAGTTCCAAACTAGCGTCAAGTTGGCAGACAAAAGTAAGTGGACTGTAAATTAATACAGTTTATTTTGTAAAATGCAAAATTTTGGTACAAGGCCTAAGGTGAAAAGGGAAGAGGCTGATCTTCATTAGCTATCCTAGTTCAAGTTAATCAGATTTCCGACTCATTCAGTCATTTATTACAATTTACCCATTCACCACAAGAACTAATCCATCAACTCTCAATTCTGCATATACCACAATACCGCATATTCACAGAGGACCTACAAAACACATCATGACACAAAAACTTGATAAATGTTCAAAGTATCTTTTTTTACAAAAATATATAAAAATTTCATGAATGATGTAATGAACCCAGAAAACAAACTAAAAATGTAACCCAAAGATAAAATTAAAAGAAAACAAATGTTAGTAGGGCTCGTCAACCCCTCAAAAGAGCGGCCATTGTATTCTGCCGATAGAGAGAATCAAGACGCACACCTACTAATGAGATGGGAAGGATAAAAATAAATGAAGGAATGGGAAAATCAATGGCTGTTCCAGCTGAGATGAAAACAAGGGAGAAAAAAATGTGGTTAATAATCTTAGCATTCATCATATCAAAAGAGAATGTCATGAACAGGCCGGGAGCAACATTTGTTCACATTAACTAGGAAAACGTAATAGTGTTTTTTAATAGGGGAGAGTTCACAGGAGACCGCTCCGTTGAATCAAGGAGACTTGAAAGAGAAAGTCAAGACAAGACACGAACCGGGCTCGCCACAATCACCAACATTTCGCTGAAATCTGTCGGTATCAAAAGCTTTTTATCAGATCTAATCTTTACCATGAGCTGATGCGCAAATACAGTCAGATCCTGATGAGAATAACGTTTGTATCGCAAGATTCCCTCCTTTCACGACGTCCATACCACCATTCTTGCCACGGCTAGCAACGAGAGAAACACCGTACGTTTCACCCCGGAAAACGGGGTCGACGCATTGACACATGTGTACGATGGACACGAGCCGATCGGGATGGATACAAGCCGCCAACTCGCCGTCATAGTCCCAGAAAGAACGCACCTGAGGATAATGGTAGAAGACGTGCGAAGCCGTTTCCTTGTAAGTCAAAGTCACACTGATGATAGTCGGGCAAATCTGCCTCTCACCATCTGAAGGTTACGTCATTGAGAGTTAGCAAATACCGAATCAATCACAGCTTCGTTAAACATCTTGTTTAATCTATGTCTAGCTACCTGACCCTGATACTGCTTCCTAGACTCGCGCTGCAGGGTCTGCTTAGCTACGGCTATCTCTAGGGAATCACCCCAGCTATCACCCGGGACAGAGTCTTCACCTTTTTAGCCTTTTTAGCAAAGTCGCTGGTGATATTCAATGATGAAGGACCTAATCCTATCCTTAAGCATTTCCCATCACCTACTCCCAATAGCCGTCCCAATTTCCGCTACACTAATCTAGTCAGCTGTTGCTGGAAGTTCCGCCTGTCCATTTTTTTGTTTGTTTGTTTGTTTGGGTTTTTATGGCATATCAACCACTATGGGTCATTTAATACTAAATCCAGTTTGCACATATATATTAAATATATATACTTTGTAAACATAATTTGAGGATAACGTCCTTACAACCACAGCTTGTTTATTCTTACTCAAGTAAATGGTTTCAAATGTTTCTATCTGGTATGAGTTAGTTATTTATATTAAATAAACTAATTCATTTGCATAACCAATTGATGTAATTTTTCACTACCAGTTTTATTTGCAGTGAAAAAAGACCCAATATAGTATTAATAAATATGGTATTGTTTGAATTTAATGGAGGTTGTTTCTTTTAAGAAGGTTTCTTGTAGGCAAACTATTTTGGGGTTATGGTTGGTCAGAAGTTGTTGTCCAATAAGGATAGATTGAATTTCCAGTGTCCAGCCATTCTAGGCCTATTACCTTACGCTATCTGGGCAAAAACTAGTTTCTGATCCGAATAGTCTAAGCGGTGGAACGTGATATCTAATAAATCTAGGTCGATTGCTCTCACTAACGTTCTATCCAGGTAGCTACGATCGCCCGATGACCTTCCGCTAGCTCCCTGCCCCCCGTCTATCTTGTGATCCAGGATAGCATTTCAAGAGACGAATCCACCAGGAACGGTCCCAACCGATGGAAAAAGTCGACACGCTTCCCATAATCGTTGGGCGCATAAACCGAAACGAACCACCGCTCATGGCAATATCGGCCACAATCGACCGGCACTTCGCGCCCACATGGAAAAGGTCCACCCTCGCATCCATAGAAAGTTTGATTAACAAGGAAACGCCTCTGGCCTACCCGGTCCCCGAATGCTGAAGAAACAACAAAGTCGCTAAACAGCACACGAGTTCGACATCGCAAAGTCTCTCTTGGATCGCGGCCATATCTACACCGAATAACAAGAGATCACGAAGCAGGCGGGCAGCTTTACCCTGATCTCTGAGGACCCTCGCATTCAAGCTAGCTAGCTAATTAGACATCTTTCAAGTGTTTTTAGCAAACCCTTTAAATGTAGACTGGGCGGAAATCTACGGTAGTTGGGACCCCGACGGATTGTCCCATACTACCGATTCCAATATCGGTCGTAATTTGACCGTCAGAGTCAATACCACCAACATCCGTCGGGTATGTAAGTTTTAAGGCCCTATACAAAGAGGGAGGGTGCTGAATTGGGACCCTCCCTAGATAAAATTTTGCCATTTTTTTCAGATCCGTGGCCTCAAACAGGACCATCCGGACTTTTCAAATGCCTCCTTTGCTGCATGTAGATGCTCTCATGCCTTTAGGCCACCACCCGTATTTCTTATGAGTTGACCCCCGGAGCTTTCGGGAAATTGCTGGGGTCATCCGTGGTTGGCGAATCCACGGAAGTACAGTTAAATAATTGTTCAAGAGGGTCTTCCTCTGTGAGGAAATGTCCCTCTCGAGAGCAGTCTTATCTATTTAGTTCACTTTATCCTCCTTCAGGAAACTTTTTTTTTTCGTTTCCTTGTCTTGCGAAGAGTTGAGGGAGGGAGAAAAACCAGATCCTTAGAAGGGGAGGAAGTGGGTTTCCTTGCCTTACCTTGTTCTTGCGGGCGTAGCCGCTGCAGATTTGGACTTTGTTGCTACCAGGGCCTTCTCTGCCTTACTCCGACCAGATCTTTTCTTTATCGTACTTTTAAAGTCCCCTTCCTCCTCTTCGTTCCTACACCTTTTCATTGATGAGGATCGACGAGGAGGCATTTCCTCCAACGTATATTATCTGAAGAAGAATATACAACGGCCGAAAGGACGTGAATAGTACAATAAAGATGAGGGCAAGAGCCCGAACAATATAAATAGTTACAACACCGCATCTCAGAAATATTGTCAAGTATTCATAAAAGTTATAGTAATAAGAGTTTATGAAGGAGGCACTTTGCAGTATTGAATAGCGGCTTGGACGACTGAGGAATCGACGAGCCCAATTTGAATTCCATTTGAATCTATTGTATTCACTTATTTGCTAATACCCTTGGAGAAGGTATAAATCCTCTTCTTTTCCCTCCAGCAGGACAGACTAGGTTCTATAGCCTTTCGTGGCAACTGGTCTAGGAGAAGGACAACACTGAATTCAAAACCTGCGAAAGGTAGTTTGGAGACCTTGTGTCACGTAGTGCACCAGATCTATGTATTCGGCCCTTCAAAAAATGTGGATGTTTCTGCACAAAACCTTCGCCTGGTGCAGGTGTCGGGCTGTCGGTTCCTAGGATCGATCTACTTCGACGGGAAAGTCAGTATATATATATATATATATATATATATATATATATATATATATATATATATTACTTACTATAAAATGCAGATTGTGTGTGTGTGTGTGTGTGTGTGTTTGTGTGTGTCTGTACGTTTGTATACTGGATCGGATTTCCTACATTTTTCAACCGATTACAACAAAACTTCACAGGAGTACGTAAAATTACCTTGCGGTGGTTCTAACAGCGCTAAAAATTGGAAAAGCACAATTGTTTTTGCACGAAATCAATTTGAAAACACAATTAAGAGGCATCACAAGAATGAAAGGGGACAACTCATATCGAGTTATACTTATTATAAAATCCAGGTTGTGTGTGTGTGTGTCTGTGTGTGTGTGTGTGTGGGTGTGGGTGTGTTTGTGTGTTCGTTTATATATGGGATCGGATTTCCTACATTTTTCAACCGATTTCAACAAAACTTCACTTTTTTTTGGCAGGTAGTGTTTCTTATTGTCTTGCACACTTTTTTTTTATTTTTACATTCAGATTGCTTTAAAAATTCCATTTACAAGACAATTGTTTATAATAAAATTCTATTCAAACAGTAGGCTTATAACGATTGAAAACAATGTTTTTGTTTGGGTTTTCGTAAAAAAAAAAAACTAATTAAGACATCCGTGTCTGTCAACCTCAAACAATAATCTTTGTCATTTTTATTTTTCAGTCTTTATGAAGGGCGATACTTGATCTATCTCTTACTGTTACATTCCCGGGTAACGCCGGGCTCTACTGCTAGTATATATATATATATATATATATATATATATATATATATATATATATATATATATATCAGTTGAAGGATAGTTGCTTTTACTTCCAAGTAGAGACCTGTCATAAAAGGAAGAAAACGTCAGCTATTTTTCTTCGTGGTTGAAAGTTTTTGAACAACTCTTTTGAAGTCCAGACTGATGTTCTATTTTTATCTTGGCCAGAATTTTTATTTAATCTAGCTTATTTTGGTACATATGTAGTTCCATGCCGGCATGCGTATGATTTGAATCAACCGACAAAGACTGATAAAAAAAATTGATCATTAAACGTTACAGGAAATATCTTCCAACACTTCTATGCTACTAATCTGTTTGTTAATTAATTGATAAATGCATTGTCATTGCTAATCAATTCAATCAACGTGAAGCACTATTTTGACAGATTTCCTAGTGTGACAGCGAGAAAAAGAAAACCTAATGAGTTCTTTTCTTTTTGACTTGGCATCGATCAAGCTGAGTGTAAAATGACGACTGTTCTTGATTGATGTCTGGTGTTATAAAAATCAGAGATCGATATAAATTTGTTCAGATGTAAGTGAAAATAATCCGAGATCTTCAAGATTTCTGGAATCGATCCACACGCAAGTGGAAAGAAAAGTGGGTTCGGGTGGGTGACAGCGATTATTGGACAGGAAAGATTTTCCCATGAAATGGTAATCGTCTTGAAATAAGTGTCAGGTGTTCTCTTGAATTCAATCAAATGTTGCCAACCAAACATGATTTTCTTGATGTTGCTTTGTCTGTTGCAATCAATAGTCTTAACGGAGGAACAGATGTTTACTTTTGAAGCCAATGTTTTCTCTCCTGAAATGTTGAGTGAATGATTTCGCCGCATATCTCTAGAGTAGATTAGAAGCTTCGTTTGATAGAAAGAATTGAGTGAGTCTCCCGATTAAAACTTTGGATTTATTTAACTATTAGGTTCACTAAAAATATATCGGCTTTTCTACAATCTCAGGGAAAAAACATAGAAGTATCGTTGAAACTTGCTAAACTCTGTTTTATTTTAGTAATCAGTTAAAAATATTTGGTTTCGGAATAATACTGAAGCAAGGAAAATGCCTTTTACATCAACCGACGACAATGAACATGGAATAACATTTTAAAAAAGAAACGATATGTAAGCCTTTGAACAAATTTTTAGCAACAAAGACAAGTAGACGCTGTTGGCAGGAGTAAACTGTCGTTCGACGTGCTTTAGACTGTCTCCGCCACGAAGTACGTCAATGATTGACCAGAGTTGAGTAGTGTCTTATAAACGCAAATCTTTCTCAGACTATCGATACATTCATATTTGCCGTTTCGTATCCTAACGTAAACACGGCAATTCCGAAAGAGGCGATAGCTTGTTATTTATTAATCAGGCAGATTTTATTAACGTTTAAGTAATAAAATCTGCCTGATGAATAAATAACAAGCTATCACCGGCCTGAATATTCGAGAAATCCTATTAAAGAAAAATGTGCCCTATGAAGCACGTCGGATCTAACGGTTTTTCCTACCCGAGTAGTAGAGTCGAATCCGGCTGGAGAGCGCAAAATTTTAGCCGAAATATCAGAGAACGAAAGAGAATATATTCTGATAACTGAAAAATTATGCGACTGAATGAGTATGAATGTGAGATCTCATCAGTAAGACGTTAGAGATGTTTTCATCAACATATATATCTGCGTTTAGAATAAATCGTTTTGATTTCGAACCTGGAAGACATTTTAATCTCGTTCCCTTGTAAATTGCTCATATTCTAACATGGTTTTCTATTCCGACAGCCTAAAAGCATGAAAAGAAATTATGAATTTTCTTTCTGAATTTCTCTATTTTGGCTTCCGGTATTATGAAAATATTTACCGGAAGTAAGAGCGTTTTATACCACATAACTTCTGTATCAATATTTCCTTGTTACGAATAAACACAAAGATGGAAATGACATTAACACGATTCTAATAAATATTTAAACAGACTTTTATAGTTTATAATCATTTGGACAGAATCTTATCTATAAAATTAATTAATTCTACTATACTAATGTTTTAATTCCTTTATTCTATGCACATACATATCTATCTATCTATCTATCTATCTCTCTCTCTCTCTCTCTCTCTATATATATATATATATATATATATATATATATATATATATATATATTGTTATTTATATAGACACAAATATTTAATTCAATGCTCTGTTTATAATAAACAGTATTAATATTTATCGGCCTGAACGTTCGAGAAAATTTCATCGAAAATATGCGTCCTCCGACAGGAATCGAACCTGTATTCTACACGGAACCGTCATATACGAAAATATACGCAGTGGATGACGTCATTTGTTTACGTTGAGATCGTTTGCGGGAAATCATGGAAAATTGTAGTTTAAGAGCAGTAAAATCAACCTAACTAACCAAGCACTACTCTATATCTAAACTGATATCGCACGTTGAGCTATATGACGGTTCCGAGTAGGATACAGGTTTGGTCCCTGGCAGAAGACGCAATTTTTTTATTAAATTTTCTCGGACTTTCAGGCCGGTAAATGTTGTTAATACTGCTTATTATAAACAGAGCATTTACTTAAATATTTATGTCTATATAAATAACGTATAACAATAAATGTATGTATGGAGAGAGAGTGCGTGTATGCATACGAATACTAATATATATATGCACATATTGGCAAAAACAAGACAGCTCACAGTCTCGATAGTGTCTACAAGCGTATCCGAGTCATTGTGGGTGACAGACTATTTTCCACCCATCAACCCCTCTCTCATAGATATTATGTGGCAAGCCTCTCACTACTGCTACTTCCATGGGAAGTGCTCAGATGAACTCCATTCGTTTGTTCCGCTAGTTCTCAACTTCACAGTTAAGATCCGTCATTCCATTCACATTGTTGTAAACCACCCACTTTCCTTCCTTATTCCATTGGTGAGAAGACCCACTCGAACAGCTTCTTCCCGCGAGCCATTGCTCTGTGGTACAAACACTCAAGAGGATGTTTCCCTGATCACTACAATCTTAACCTGTTCAAGTATAGGTTTAACCTTTATTTTCCCCTCCTGTCCGCATAAACTGCCTTTTACTCCGTAACCCTCTACCTCGAGTGACCACCCCCAAAGACTTTTACAGGGCGAACTGCACTGTAAAAAAAAAGAAAGATCAACAGTCTTTTTAATTTTTAGTATATATTTCCAGCTTTTGTATTTTAAATTAAAATATAAAATAATTACAAAAAAAAGTAAATGATAATAACTTTTGTCCTGAAGCGTTATTAAGTTTTGAGGCTTTTAACCAATGATCTTTTTTATTTTTAATTTAAAATAAACATTCTTTGCATACAGTGACAAGCCATTCTTTAAATGACGTCATGTAGACTACAATGATTTTTATTTTTAAATCCCAGGATAAAATTAATATAAACTATTCTTTATTGTAACTGATAGCATCAACACTTTTATTAACAATAATAATTCGGGAAGATTGAAAGTAGGAGGACAAAAAATCATTATGGATATTTACTTTATATATAAGCTCTGGATATGCGACAGCTTATACACCAACTGTAATAATGTAATAAAAAATTCATAAGTCAGACCATGTCAATCGATTTCAATTAAACATGCTTGAATATGTGCGTGTGTCTTTTTAACTGTTTTCTATTCCAATTTTTCACTCTTTGAATCTCTCTATTTTATTCTTTCTACGCATATCCTTTCTGTATACATGTATTCCTTTGCTATTTTGAAAAGATTTTCACTGTATTAAACACTCAAGGGAAATGTTTTTGCATGAAGTGCAATTATCTTGATGCTTTGTTCCTTATTTTCTTTTCTTATTCCTTCTGGCACCATTCCTATTCATTTCCCGAATGGCTGTCAACTCGCCCTTTCACAAAGCTCAAATACGCTTTCATTCGGTGCTTAGATGCTTTTTGGAAACTTTCGTTTGAACGTCTAAAATCTGCCGTTATCCTTTTTTGCCAAAATGGGGACTGTGCCTGAAATCGGAGCGTTACATCTCTTCCCATCTGGTGCCATAACATAACCAACTGTTGACACTAGTTTCCCAGTCAAGTCAAAGCCACCTTTTTACGATGAAAACAAAAACACACAAAAAAGGTAGTTTTTGTCTCAAATTAACCAATCATTCTCCTCCTGTTTCTAAAGCTCACGCTGAAATCCTCCAGCGAAGCGAGACTCTTTCCATCAGAAAAGAACAATCATTTCGCTGTAGATTGAAACATTCTGAATCAACATTATTTTATTCATTTGAATAGATTATATAGTGTTGCAACAGATGTCGCGACTGAACATCAATTCAGATTTGCCATCGAATACACACACACACACACACACACACACATATATATATATATATATATATATACTGGGAGAGAAAGAGAAGGCTAATGAGAGGTTTGTAGCCTAATGATGAAAAAAGTATTTATTGCACAATATTACTTACAGTATAATCCCCTATTTTCTCAGTCGCGGTAATCCGGCATTTCTCCACAAATCACTCATACTGTGTATGACGATAAAACTATATACGCGTCCTTGGTAGGATGATAATCTACGTCTAACAGCAAGGCCTCTGATCAAGAGGTTCTGAAGAACGTTGATCTACCTCTTAATTGCTGGTGTTTCCAGGTCCCACCCTGACCCCGGGTGGTAGCACCTGTAAGGGTCCCAGCCATGGGTAATTAGTTAACCCGCAAACTTGGATCAAAACACTATGAAAGTGTAAAAATAGCTTTTATTGCCAGGAATACTTTGTAAAAAATGTTACCAGCAATAAATTTTTGAAGAACAATTATTACTAGCAATAAATTATTTTCAACAAAACATTTTTGAAAATAAATATTACCAGCTATACCTTTAAAAAAAAATACCAGCTATAAATTTAAAAAACAATATTACCAGCAATAAAAATCTTGTCGGCATTAAATAACTCATTGAGGTTGATATACCGTAAAACAAAACAAACCAAACCAAATCCATAAATCACATAGATCGAACGTTATACAGTGAACATTTGCAGATTAAAATTCAATAAAAGATATGTTAGGTTTCGAACATACGGAATTATTGATTCACATCCATTATATATATATATATATATATATATATATATATATATATATATATATATATATATATATGGATATCTGTGTCTGAATTTCTTGACATGCTGTTACCAGTGTACATCCGATTTTATTGTTAATGGTTCGCCCACAAATTATGTCTGTTTTTATCAATCATGATTCGATGAATATTTATGAGTCCGCCTCTGCGCATCCGGTTTTCTTTCTAACACTACACGCGGATGCTTGTGCATCAGGCTGATATATACAGTTTGCTCCAGCTATACCCCAACTGACCTCCTGATCACAGATAGAGCACGGGTTCATCATATTTCACCTCTCACCCTCATCGTCAACTGTAAACTGGGGATCATCATTACATAGGCACAGACACAGTTGAATTTCATACTCTGTTGAAGATGTGTTGTTAACTTCGCCCGTTACTATACTTCGACCCTAAAAGAGTTTTAAAGGTCGTTGATGTGGCCTGATGTGTTAACAATCAGGTTGGATAGAAGACTAACCATCCCATTCATGCTGTCCGTCCTAAATTTGCTTGAGCATCAGTTTTAGGATGTTTTTATCCACACTTAGACTCACACGTCGTATATTCGGATTAATGACCACTATAACATAAGTACGAACGAAGCCTTTGAGTATCAAGTAATCATGTCTAACTCCAGTCTGTGCCAAAATAATATATAATCCCAGTTCTCCGCTGCCAATGCGCCGATATTGGATATATTGATTGGCATTCCAATTCAGCTTAAAATTAACAGATTCCCTCAATATAGAAGGTCTGATTCTCCTTATAAAGAAGTTTCCTACATTCCAAAATGACAACTGCGCTGACGGATGATCCTTATTTTGCTGGAATCCAACACGTTCATCCTGTGCAATCTCTTTTTCATTGCATTGAACTATGTTGGTTTCAAACTGTGGGAATGACTGCAAGACACTTTCCCCTCCCCAATTTACAGACAGAAGCACATAAATTCAAGCTGGGATTTTTTTCCTAGCCGATAAAATCGGCCAGTTCTCAGTTTCCTCTGACTCAGTCCCGATCTGTCTCGTCTTGAAGTCAGAACGCTACGTTCGCATGTCCGATCTTGCTTTTGTTTGCCGACGCCAATTCATAGTTTGTGAATTTTTCGCCTTCTTACTGTTGGTTTGCCTTATTACGGTTAATTTTATTTCCTTGCATATATTGTTTGCTTGCCTTATATTATTTTTTTTTTTTTTGTTATTGCTTATTGCAAACTTTGTCAATTCTGTTTGTTAGACAGTTCTTTTATCTATTTTACGTTTGATCATGGGTACTCACTCCAAAAACCGCCTGTCCGACATTCTACTCGGTTTACTGACAAGGTTCTGGCCAGATATGACTAACGGCAGGTCTGCGGACAAGACTTCTTCACAAATATCGTCACGTGTATGTACTTTCTGATCAGGATATCAGATATCCAATGATCCAGCTCGATGCCTTATGATGTTGATTCATCAAGTTCAGCCAAATTAATATGATGCGCATTGTTCATTGGCCACAACCAGCATGCATCGTCAGTGACAGATCCATAGAAGCAGCAAACCGAACCTATGTCACGCGAACACATCCCACACCGTTATAGAACCACCACCAGCCTGTAATTTTCCTTCTTGGTAAATGAGGTTCATAATCTGCAAGGTCTGCGCCAAATCCAAAATTTGTCATTAGTTACAAAAAAAAAAAGGAACTGATACATCGAATCATGCTACTCATTGCCAATTTTCCATGGTCCAGTTAACGATGTTATTAAAACAGTTTGGATTAATAGAGGCAGCCGGACGAGTTTTCCGCTCCTATAGATGTAAACCTTCAACTTATTGCGCTTTCTTGAGCTAACGTTCTCATGAAGTGGAAAGACTATGTTGAATCCATTGCTAGGTCAGCTGCTAAGAAAGTTGATTCCCTGTGTCGTGCGAGACAATTTTTCTTTACAGTATCTATCATATATCTATTCGTCCATGCTTAGAATATTGCTTCTACACCTGCTAGTTACTTTGAGCTCCTTGATAAAATCCAAAGAGAGAATCAGCAATATTATCGGTCTTGGTCTGGCGGCTCGGCTTCAATCACTTTCCCGTTGCAGTAAGATTGACTCTGTGTCTTTTCTTTAAATATTTTCATGGTAATTGTTCGGATGAGATCTTCGCTATGGCACAGACTTTTTAAATTTAAGTAGAGTACTAGACTGGCGTCGAGATCTCATCAATTTACAGTTGAGCTCGCTAGATGTAGGCTTAAATTGTATAATAACTGTTTATTTTCTCACACTTCTCGCTTATGAAACTCTCTTCCTGCTCCATGCTTTCCAACCAACTTTAATCTGCAAAACTTTAAATGCAATCTAATCGCTATCTACTGTACTCTTGATTACATTGTCCTCTTCCTGCTCATTATTAAGGTTTCTGTTCCTAATTTTTCCGCGTCCTGTAATCTTTTGTGTCTTAGTGGATTTATTACCTTTCATGGGGTGATGCCGATTAAAAAATATTCAATGAAAACGAAAAAAACGCTAAACGCTGTATATATGTCTGTTACCTTCTGCATTAAATGTGGATGTGATTTGAACCAGCTCTCTACGGTGGGTAGTAATGACTGCCACCAGATATCACCAGTACACGTGACATTGTAAATCGAGTGATGTCAAATATCTCCACAATTTCAGAAATTGAATGACCTATCAGTCTTGCATCCACTATTGTTTGAATTCCGTCAATTCCCGCCACCTTGCCATGAGTATCCTAACCAGAGTTCATACTATCTTCCTAGATATCTGAGCCTAGTTAATACAGCTTTTAATATTTCCATGATGCGAAAACAGAGTGGAGGCACCAACCATTACTATTACATACTAATCTCCCATTACTATTACATACTAATCTCCCATTACTATTACATACTAATCTCCCATGATTTTCGGTATGTCTATCATCCCGAGATCAAAAATGAACCTTGCCGCCATTATTAACAACTTGAGTGCACAGATAGTTAAATAGGTCTTCCATATGCTTGTATAGCTTCCTGTTTGTCATTGCAAGCTGTACGTTCTTTTACTTTTCTGTGCCACGGCAATGTTCATGATTAAACCTGCTCATCTGTCACCTCGGAGTAAGGCTTCAGCCAGCCATTGTCTGTCCGTACTTACAGTTGGCACTCCTACTTATCGCTAAATTATTTAGACTCAGGATACTCCGACATCATGTTCGGCAGGCTCCTTGGATTCCAACTGTCTGGACACTCCCAAAGTTTTTGTTTGTGGTTTTAATTCTTCACGAAAATCAGCCTTCATCAATCTTAAGAACAACACACATTATTCCTAAAAAAATGTACAGCACCTCTGCGATCGGAACACCATATAACGTCCTGAAGCATTCATCCAGCTCAAGTGATCGAAACACACTGACCTCTTTCACATTAGAATGATGTGAAACATAAATGAATTTGTATTAAACGTACCCGTGGTAAAGGTCCGATTACACAGCATACACGAGAATCCGCATTGATATTCTCATGTGCATACTTCTCATTCTATGACTACTATATTGGCATGGAACATCCTTAGTCGAACAAAGCTGTATAGTTTTCCATCAACCTTGATTTTGATTACAGGTAGAGCCGTCTATCTATTTTACTTGCTGGTGCTGACGTCTTTACCTCTATCTCGTTTCCTGGACACTCTGAATGGCCCAGAAATAGCCTGTAGCGCTTATAACAAGTGATTTAAACACTATGTTAATCATCCGTGCTAGCTCTGCTGAATATAGCAGTGATCATTATTCGGACTATTGTCCTCATCTTTGCCGCCATATTTATCACAGCGTTTCGCTCCGGCCTTCTTCAGGTGGTTTGAATGTCGAACTGAACTCTTTATTTCGCTAGCTAATGTCTAATGGATACCAGTTATCAGTTATCTCCTGTTAACTTACTTCACCATGTTCTCCACTGCCTTAAGCAGGTATTGAATCACAGCTCTTTGGGTCATTTCACTTGATCTAACCAAAGTCTTGGTTAGATCCAAATGTGCCATGTGTCCTTAAGGACATCTGTCTATGAATTTCTGGGACTTATAAACTTAATGTCTTCGGCTACAATTTTTGCCAGCGCTCATATTGCAATTTTGCTGTTATCATTGCATGTTTTTTTTACCAAAGCTCATATTGCAATTTTCGTTGTTATTATTCCTTTTTTCTGGCACTCCTTATTACTGGTTTCCATATTGTGTTGATTTCTATACTTGGTCGGCTCAGGAGATTTTTGGGTCCTGTCACTGGATCTAACCAACGCCAAAGAGTGTGAGTTCAATACTCGGTTAAGGCAGTGAAGAACTTGGGGAGGAGACTTAACAGGAGATAACTAACAACTGACGTCCATTAAACATGGCATGTGGAACTAGCAGTGAGCGAAATAAAGGGTTTAGTTCGACATTGAATCCACCTGAAGAAGGCCGGAGCGTACAACGGCCGAAACGTTGTAATAAATATGGCAACAGAAATGAGGACAGTAGTCCGAATAATGTAAATAGTGTACATAATACATCATTTCTGAATATAGAGAGAATTTTACTGCATTTGATTTCATTCTCTCAACACTCCTTCCTGGATTACTTTTACTTTTACCGAATCAGGATGTTATTTAATTCATTTCCAGCTAATTCTACTCGTCTGCATCCAGGCCTGCTGTTACCAATCTATATCCGGTTCTATTGCTAATGCTTACACACAAATTATGTGCCTGCTTTTATCATACAGGATTTGATATATATTTATGACTCTCTAAACAACTAGGTACATTTTATTTATATTTTAATTTATTTTCAATAAATTCGTCATATATCAAGCTACTGTTCAATAGAAAACAAAAACAAATCACTCCCAAAATAACTTGGAAATAAGAATAAACAGCACTAGCTTTGCTTACAGCCACACGTCAAACCCATGCAACCATTGCCAAGAGAAGACAATAGAAATTATCCCTTTTCTGGAACAATATAACATCCTAAACAAAAGATTACAGCTCATTTCCAATTGCAGACACGAGAAAAAATTCTTGCTACGCTACCTACAATCACATCACGACTGCAAAACAACTGATAACCTATAACCTAAAGCTAATAAATTTCAACAACAAATACTAAAATTTAAAACAGAAAACATGGGTTAAAAATAAATAAAATGAAAAAAAAACAATGTGAAATAGAATAAAATAAAAAGAAACAAATACACAAATAAAATCACTAAACACTGTATCAAGTCTGTTAACAAACGTTTACTATTTACATTATTCGGACAATTGTCCTCATCTTTGTTGCCATATTTATCACAACGTTTCGGACGTTGTACGCTCTGGCCTTCTTCAGGTGGTTGGAATGTCGAACTGAACCCTTTATTTCACTCACTGGGGTAGACTGTTCTAGTTCCACGTGCCATGTGTAATGGATGTCAGTTATCAGTCATCTGTTAATTCACCTCTCCAAATCCTCCACCGCCTTAACCAGGAATTGAACCTAAACTCTTTGGGTCCTGTCACTGGATCGAACTTACGCCTTTATGCACCGTGACATGTGTGCTTGACGAAATATAGACAGATACTAACAAGCGTTTCATCTACAAAATGGCAAACACCAATTACCTCTGTCCACACTATGCATAAGATTCCAGTTGTCTGTGAGTAAAAGCCGACATAAAAAGGAGTAATAAATTGTATAATGTTCGCTTAAGATGTGATAGATAGTTTTGCAGCTTAAGCTATCATCAAGCAACTTTCACAAGTTTGGATTTCTATGTTTACGCTGACTATATCTGCATGGGCTCTAACTCGATACTAACGTTTTTCAATATAAATATTGTAAATTGTAAACAATACACACACGTAAGAAAAAAATTATATATATATATATGTGTGTGTGTGTATATATATATATATATATATATATATATATATATATATATATATATATATATATATATACACACACATATATATATATATATATATATATATATATATATATATATATATATATATATTCTTTCCTTATTAAACGTCTTCTATATGTGAAATTTTCTTCTATATTTAATTATTTTTCTTCAGTTAACTCTACTATTTTTCACATACATTACTATGTCTTAGGGCACCCCGAGGCGGTGTAATGGTTATCAAGCTTGTCTCGCTAGCACATTTACAAATGAGTAGTGAGTTCGATCCTCACTGGGTGCCCCATACTTTCGGCCTTGTGCCACATCTAAGCTACGCTTGGAAAATCGCTACATTACTAGGCCTATGAGATCTTTATATTCCTTTGGTTTCCTGTTGACTACCTTATTATAATAGTAATTTTTTTTTTTTAATATATATATTGAATTTAAATTAAATCCTTTACAGAATTTTTAAAATAATTAATACAAGTTTGATATAATTTAAATTATAAATATAATAATTTTAAATTATATATTTAATATTTGAAATATTATCATGAGGTGGAAGTGACGTAAGTCGTTACTGATTGGCCGCTTGTGATCTCAAGATCAGCAGTGGCAGTTATTGAATGTGTCCATTTGTCGTGTGCTTGGCGGATTTTTTGCTTCAGGATCGCCTGCCGGAATAAGTACTTTTTCGGTATGGTTTCTTGGGCGAACAAGTACGATGTTACAAAACCCGAAACTTATCATGACCCCAAGTCATAACATCACTGACGAGCCGATCCTGCGCACTCGTTGGACTATTTTCGTAACAAATTACAACAACAAATATTATATAATGAGATTGGTTATATTTAGATGAAATTAATATATTAATAATTTACTTAAACTTTTTACTGTGTCTTTTACCATATAATTAAAGACGTAGTATTGAATGGATTAATATTAAGACCTTTTTATAAAAGTATTAATTTTAAGTTCTTACACCCATTCTATAATCATTTAAGCACCTCTCTTTGACATGGTATAATGGTTAGTAAGCTTGTCTCGCTAGAACAATTACGACTGAGTAGTGAGTTCGATCCTCACTGGGTGCCCCACACTTTCGCCTCTGTGCCGTATCTAAGCTCGCTATAATGAGATTGGCAGCTTTGTATCTTTTACCACAAAGCCTATATTCGCCGTTCTCATATTAGTTTCAGCAGAAATAATATTTGATGCATTTTGGCTAAAATGGCATTATTATAATTATGATTTTCTAATTATATTATTATAATTATGGGAATAAATATTCGGGGAACATATTGAAAAATTGTATTTTTTATAAATGTAAAAGCCTTAAATAAAACAAATCTCGGCACATTTTATGTATAAAGACACATACTATTAAAAAATAATAATAAACTTCATTAATTCTTATTCTAACAGAAATTAATGCATTTTTTTAAATTCTAACTGGTGAAAAAACTATTCGTACAAAACAAAAAAAAGCATATTAGCTTCATTTAATACTTTGTGGAATATCCTTTATTGAGTTCAACAGCTACCAGTCTCTTCCTGTACGTCTCAACTAATGATTTGCACACATTGTACGAATACTTTTTTCATCAGTTAAAATGAAAAAATGCACTAATTTCTGTTAGAATAAGAATTAATTAAGTTTATTACTATTTTTTAATAAAATGTATCTTTACACATAAAATGTATCAAAATTTGTTTTAGTTAAGGCTTTTACATTTATAAAAATACATTTTTTCATGTGTACGTATAATTTCCCCCCACTGTATATATATTAGCTTGCAGCCTCATACATTATCTACATAAAGCCGTTTTATTTCTGTGGTCTGAACAGTCTGAACTGTTCCTTGAATATCTGACTTATTCAATGTCACTACTAGTGTTTTGAACATGAATCCAAGTGTGTCAGCTGTTATAGACACCACCATAAGTTTCGTATTCCACAATTTTTGAAGCTCTCAAAAATGTTCCTGTTATTTTTTCCAGTTTTTACTTTCTTTTATTATCTGCCTGTTGTCCGAAAGCACAACAATATCTATGATAGATCCTCGTTTTCCTGTTCATCACTATCAACTCTGGATCTAGAATCTGGTGGTCGATTTGGACGTCAAAATATCAGCTTATTCCTTTTTATTTTCTCGGACAAACTCTGGTTTGGATTGATAGCATTTGTATACTTCATAGAATACAAGTTGCTTGCATAGTTTGCAGTTCATGCTAGTTCCTACCCTGTCCTGTCTATTTATATTCTGAATAAGCATTATTATATATATATATATATATATATATTTTTATAAAAATATTTCTTTTGCTGTGTGTTGCACTGCTATAGAGATACTGTTTCTCTTTTGAGGTATCCTCTTTGTAAACACGCCCATGACTGCCTCTGAAAGATCTTTCTTATGGCTGATTCTGCTGTTGCAAGTGAATAAAGAGAGAATAATGTCTCGACCTTATTAGAAAACCAAAAACATATTATCAATATTTACTTTTTTTAGAAAAAAACCCAAAAAAAACAAAGCTTCTTATAAAATGATTAGAAGGAAATTGCAAAAACGAGAAAGAAGTGAAAACCTCGAACAGAAATCTTTTATAAAAACAACGAAAACACTGAGAGTATTGCTGGATTTGTTAGGAGACTTGTTGTCACTTTATCTCATGTGAAATCTACCTGATACTGGAGGTGTGAAATTTCAATAATTGTTCTAATATTAATAATAATGGCAGTCTAAGAGAAACAGTTATATTTTAATGTAAAAAGGTGTTCTATGGAAAGTGTATTTTTATTTTGCCTTTTATATAAAGAATTTTGTAAAGATTTTTCTTTGGCATTGTATCTGCGCTCCAATAAAATCATATCCTTTTATACAGAAATCAAGATTTGATTTAATAAAACTTGGATTAAATTAATAATTCCAGTATAAACTTAATAAAAGCAAGGATAATGTGAAAGAAAAAGAAAAACGTTGCTGTATTCTCTGGGAGAAGAAACATTGCTGGAGGATTTGTCTTCTTAACGAAGATACACGAACCGAGGAAATTTTAACAACAAAAATAAAGAAGATATAATGGCAAGGAAGGTGTGTTGACTTATTCGTGTGAACCGATAATAAAGAAAAGGGAGAAAAGTACTGAGAAACACTGGGATTGGGTGGATGATGCCGAACAAGAAGGAAACGAAACGAAAGAAGCGGAATAGTCTATAGGAAATATGGCTTTCATTCGTAAGAAAAAAAAATGTCAGATTGGAGAACGAGGTGTTAGGATGGTTTTTGTTCATTTAAAACAATTATAAATCGGAAGAAGCTTTTGAGAATAAAAATGAAAATACGCGGTAGAAAAAAAAAAGAAGAAATTCTTAACGCAACAGAACACAAAATTAAGTGGAGGCAAAATCGATAGCAGTCTTCTCCTTTCATTTCTTTGCCTCAAATTCAAAATGACGTTAGAAATGTCAATCAGTCTTTATAGCTACAGAAGAATTAATAATACTTAATAACATTTAGAATAGCTTTCAAATATATCAAATGTATCAATCGATATAATTATTTACTAAATTTAGCTAAAGATTTGGCAAATAAAAAAAAATGAACAGTAGGACACCTAGTGAGGATCAAACAGAGCAATAAGCTTCGAATCCATTTGCTAACAATTACATCACAACCACACACGCATACATATAAGCCGTACTTGGTGGTGGATCTAGTTGTGTATTTGTCACGAAATTTAGCTGCTGGTGTTCGATCCCAGGTCAGACTAAAAATTAGATAGAGATACAAAAGCGGAATTATCCAAATATTCGTGTAAAGTAACCATGAAAAAATTACCCTAAGATCTAGTTTCCACCGTCTCTTTCGATGTAGTTTGCTTGTATACAGAGATTTTTACAAGATTCCATACACTGCTTGGAGGAAATATTTTCTATCACCTTCGGTTCGTGTGGTTTTCAAATTTTCTCAACATTTCGGCAGCAAATTGGATGGATAATTTACCATTTATCTCTGTCACACACACGCAAATAGATAGATACATAGATAGATAATGAACAGGCTGTGTTAAATAGATAGATAGATAGATAGATAGATAGATAGATAGATAGATAGATAGATAGATAGATAGGAACAGGCTGTGATAGATAGATAGATAGATAGATAGATAGATAGATAGATAGATAGATAGATAGATAATGAACAGACTGCGATAGATAGATAGATAGATAATGAACAGACTGCGTTAGATAGATAGATAGATAGATAGATAGATAGATAATAATGAGCAGAATGCGATAGATAGATAGATAGATAGATGAATAGATAGATAATGAATAATGAGCAGAATGCGATAGATAGATAGATAGATAGATAGATAGATAGATAGATAGATAGATAGATAGATATGAACAGGCTGTGATAGATAGATAGATAGATAGATAGATAGATAGATAGATAGATAGATAGATATGAACAGGCTGCGATAGATAGATAGATAGATAGATAGATAGATAGATAGATAGATAGATAGATAGATAGATAATGAACAGCCAGTGTTAGATAGATAGATAGATAGATAGATAGATAGATAGATAGATAATGAACAGCCAGTGTTAGATAGATAGATAGATAGATAGATAGATAGATAGATAGATAGATAGATAATGAACAGCCAGTGTTAGATAGATAGATAGATAGATAGATAGATAGATAGATAGATAGATAGATAGATAGATAGATAGATAGATATGCACACAGTCTTTAAAGCGGTTTTACCTTATCCAGAAATTTCAAAAAATTGTATGACATTAAGTAATGTCAACCCGCGTGAAAGACGAATTTCGTGGTTGGCAGTGAGAAGGCGAGTTGGAAAAGTCACACATCTCACGAAGCGTTGCAACGAGGAGAATCGTTTTCACCAGCGATTGTGAATTCTCTCTTGTTTTCTTGCTATTAATTGTCCTAATTCGCAGATTTCGACACAAATTAATGTGATTTCGTGTTTTATCAGGAAGAATTCATGGACTTTGATGAGATTTATTTTCTCCAGGCGACATGTCACTCGCATTGGATCCTCATCAACACCTTTCTCTTTTGTAATCGATCAGAGTCTTTTTTAACTTTTTTTTTTCCTATCACGGAAATAAGAGCCATTTCTCTCACCAAACGTACGCATATATACACGCTCACAAACACACCTGCTCACTTACTTGTGTGTGTCTATGCACACAGTGAGAATTCTATTTCCACGGAAATGTGCAAACATAAAAAGATCTGCTGAGATATATCTAAGCACGCATTTCTGCAAGCAGTAATATATTATATTATATATAAAGAAATGCGAAATCTGTCTGTCCGTTATATAACCATTTTAGATATAAACAAACGTATTTTTTGTGATGCCAACGAACAATCGTTGCCACTTTTGTAATGTCAACGAATACTCGTTGTCACTTTCGTAATACTCGTTATAATAAAGACTTTGTAATTGCACATACAATTATAGTAAAGCCTTTGAACTATACTGGTTTGGTATGGTTTATTTTGTTTTACGGCATATCATCCTCAATGGATTATTTAATGCCGACATTTTTTATTGCTGGTAATATTTTGTTTTGTAAAAAATCTGTTTCTAGTAATATATTTCCTTCAAAATTGTATTGCTGGTAATAATTTTTTTCAAAAAAAAGTATTGCTTGTAATAATTAACTATTTGCCTGTAGCTGGGACCCTAACAGTTGCTACCACCCGCGTCAGGATGGACCTGGGAACACTAGCAATTAAGAGGTGGTTCCAAGCTCCTCAAAACCTCCTGATCAGAGGCCTTGCTGCTGGACGTAGTTTAACGTCTTACCCAGGACGCGGATATAGTTTAACGTCTTACCCAGGACGCGGATGTAGTTTAACGCCTTACCCAGGACGGGAACAATACTGGTGTCGGACGCGTTCGAATAACACTCGCACTAATAGTACTTGCTCGATAATACTCGCTCGAATAGTAACCACTGAATAGTGATCCGAGTAGTAAACCTTATCCGCGGTATACGCCGCAGACCTCGTAAAAACAGGGGTCGGGTAGTCGTCTCCCGAGAAGAGACTCTGTCCTTCGGCATAGACTCGTCTGGGGATCCTCTCTACCCGGAGGCAGAGAGCTCGATCAGTACACTTCATTCACTAACCGCCCCATGCGGTCGTATATAGCACAAGGCCGGGTTTTATTGCGGGTATCCGAGCCCGTAGACCGTAGAAATTCCCCGTAGACCCCGCAAAAAAACGCTGTCGGTTAGCTGTCACCCGAGATGAGACTCTGCTCCTCGACATAGTCTGGTCTGGGGATCCACTCTGGCCTGACGCAGAGAGCTTGACAATCACACTTGCGAAGTAATCCGTAGTCATCACTTAGACGCCATGCTAATTCTCATATATACATCACGTGATCTACTTATTCAAAACGAGGATCGCCTGTATTTGCACTCTGATGATCTGTGTTCAAACTGCAGTGTTGGTAGCGACAATTTATTCTTATATAACAGTATGTTTTAACAGAAAATATATTTTGTTTAGTAACATCACTGAAAATTTAAAAAAATCTGCTAAGAATTCGTCAAATTAATTCATACAACCTCACCTAACTTCTGCGAGCTAGTTGAAGCATATTTTAGTATAACCTCCCCACATTCTCTGTTTGCATTGTGTTCTGTCTTTCTTAGAACTTGCAAACTAATATTTCATTCAGTTGTTATAATACTGTGTCTTTTTCAAATATATGATCCACAAGCTAAAGAGCACTTCTTTGTAATTATAGCTCAGCAGCTCAAGATGACCCCAGTCTGATAAATTTGAGCTTAGTAAATATCTGATTCTGTGTAAGTATATGTGACAGTAACACTTCCTGATCACTATGACAAGATTGCAAAATCAATCAAACAAATCGATAAATTCACTTATGCTTATCGATAACAAAGAGTCAATGATGTTTAAGACGATGATCAAATCTGAAGTAATTGGGTTTGGTAAAAAAATCTTGGCCAAGATTGGTTTATTCCATTCCACTTTCCCCGATCGATGCGTCTGAGAAAAAACCATGTCTTACTTAAATGAGTTATGCCAGATTCTAAGATAAACGCTGCCAACTCGGCCATTAGCCAACCAGCAACGAGCTGCCACAGGAAAATTTTGATTTTTGCATTGTTTCCAACTTTTTTCTTTCCACGTTGCTTGATTACGAGGCTTCTGGAAAGGAAAGGCTTCAAGAGGTTTTAAACGTAAAATCATTTCAAGGGTCTGTCCATACAATGATCAAAGTTTAAATATATAACGGCGCCCTTGAGTTTTTCACCGACCGAGCAACTAACCCTACCTTGTGTTTCTATTCTTGTTCGCGTTAGTGTACACAAAAATTCAGAAATGTCCGCTGAACGTTCACAGATGAAACGAATGATGAAATTAGCGCCATGAAGAGAAAAATGAAAATGCAAATTCTGTTTCCAATATATTCAGTTGTTTATTCAGGATTCACTTGCACAGACTGATGGGTGACTGACTCTCTACTGTTATCCCACTGCTCTGCCCATCACGACCCACGGCCTGATGGGTAATTACGTGACTGGCACTCTCCTGTTATCCCTCTGCCCTTCCCATCACGACGCACGGACTGATGGGTAATTACGTGACTGGCACTCTCCTGTTATCCCTCTGCTCTGTCCATCACGACCCACAGCCTGATGGGTAATTACGTGACTGGCACTTTCCTGTTATACATCTGCTCTTCCCATCACGATATATACAATTTTATTTATACCCGAACAATGTTAGAAAAATCAATGACAGATTAATCAGATTAATGTGATGTTTACGTTGATGTAACTACGCATGCGCACACAGAAGGAACGCAGTAGGGACGCTGGAATTTAAACCTTTTAAATTTATTCATTTTGTAAATATGTTCTTTGGTAGATAGTCGAACCAATTCGATGCAAACGTATGACATAATAATATGAAATCCAATGCAAATAAAATAAAATGAAAACGACACTGAAAACACAAATAACATCTGCAATGAAATATAGGCTTGCCGAAATTAATACAACGGAGACAATGTTTTTTGTTTTCTCTTTAAATCAAAAATAGAATGAAAAAAAGCATATAGTTAATTACAATATCACACAAAAAGAAATTTGAAGTACAAGGGCATAATAAGATAACATTGTTTTACGAAGCCATGTTAGTCCAGGAGTTACAAAGCTGCCCGTAGAAAGGATTTAGGAGAAGAAACTAAGAAACGGACGTCCTACACTACGCTGACCAGATGACCACAAAGGAATTAAATAAATAAAATAAAAAGAATTTTGCAATGGGATGAATTGACTATACAAAAGCCTATGACAAAATCCCTTATAGCCGGATTTGCCAGTTTAACAGAATGTTGAAGAATATCGAATCAGCGCTGTAATTCGTAGGTAACACGGGAAAAGTGGACGGGGCTGTCTGAGGAAAATTATTTTAGCAATAAAAAGATAATTTTCAACACTATGTTCCACCAATATTTGTATTCGTTATATCATTAAATGTCATATTTTTAAAATGCAGTGGAGGAAGTCAGGCACCTGATAAATTCGAAATCCTTATGAACAATATTTCGTCAATTTGTACTCCGAGTTTGATAAAAGGTTTCGTGTAAGCATCAGCAGATATTGATATAAACAGGCATTAAGGAAATATAATCGGAAAATAAAGACAGTTCTCAATAAATTCTGTTAAGTATTGGATGAAACTTCCACGAAACTCGGACTTCAGATTGAAAAAAAGTTATATGAAATATTGCCGTTATCAATAATTATATATATATATATATATATATATATATATATATATGAATGAAGAAATATAGTTTTACGGTATGCTATATTTATGGGATAAAGCGCTCAATATAAAAGATAGAGCGTATGTAAATATAAAAGTGAACATTGAAGTCAACACTCCGAACTTTCATTATAAACGTAATCATCAGGCCGATATGTAACAGTCCCCCCACGAGGAATGTATGTGGCACAAGGCCCAGTTTAATGTGGGTTTCTCCGAGCCCGTAGGCTCGGCCAAAAAGTATTCCCTTAGAACGCAAATAAGCGGGTTCGGGATCTGTCTACCTCCCCGGACGAAACTTTGCCCTTCGGCAAAGCAACGTCCGGGTTCCTCTCTGCCAAAGCAGAGAATTCGACAGAAGTCTCACACAGTCAGAGACTGCGTGTCGACTGCCTCAACGCAATCATCAGGCCAATGCGTTGTGTTTTTTTCTCGACTATATTTATATATACTTGTCAGTGGTGCATTGTGGGTAGTCTGTTGCCTTGTGGTTAGTATATTCTAACTAAAATCTACCAAACTCCATCCGAATACCTACATATAAAATACAAGTAAAAGAGCCCCAGTCACTAAGAATAATAGAAGCACTAATAATAAAAAAAGAAAAGGCAAAACTCAGTAACATCAACTATGAACACGGTCCCAATGGGCTGACCGTGTTGGGAAAATTGAAGATTCCTATAACTTTAGGGACATACATAAAAAACCCATATATTCAATTTAAAAAATCGCCTTTGTTAATGGCTAAAATAATAGCTGAAAACGCTCGTCTATACAGAGCATTTGTACAATTTTTAGATACTATATGGCTCCAAAATAAAACAGATATACGAACACAAGAAAAATTAAAGAAGAAACTTTAATCGCAGTATTTTGTCAGTCGCCTTTAATGAAACATGTATAAAAGTGAGATTACTGCCCATATACACAATATACATATTAATGCTGAAAGAAATAAATAAAAACTTAATTAGATCTTCCTTGTCTGCCACATTTGATGAATTGTCTGCCATATATGAGTTCGACCAGCACAGCTAGAGTCGAATCTCTAACTAATTGCCAAAGCAAGGTTATTTACCTTACGTACCCTTGAGACAGGATGTAGCACAGGGCTGTTTTTTAATGCGGTGCAAAACCGAGCCTATAGGCTCGGGCAAAAATGCCTCGTAGACCCCGTATACACATGGTCGGGTAGCTGTCTACCACCCTAGATGAGACTCTGCACTTCGGCATAGCCTCATTCTGGTTCCTCTCTGCTCGAAGGCAGAGACTTCGACTAACACAGCTAGAGACTATCTCCAACTAATTGCCGAAGCAGGGTCATTTACCTTACCTCCCCGCGAGACAGGATGTGGCACAAGGCCGTTTTTTAATGCAGGGTCAAAACCGAACCGGTAGGCACGGGAAAAATTACCCGTAGACCCATATACACGGGGTCGGGTAGCTGTCTACCACCCAAGACGAGACTCTACCCTTCACCATAGCCTCGTCTAGGTTCATCCCTGACCGAAGGCAGAGAGTTCGCCGAGCACAGCTGGAGACGAATCTCCAACTAATTGCCGAAGCAAGGGTATTTGCCAACCTCTCCACGCGACCAGATGCGGCATAAGTCCGAATTTAACGTGGGGTATCCGAGCCCGTAGGCTCGGGCAAAAATTCTCCGTAGACCCAGTAAAAAACGGGCTCTGATAGCTATCTACTACCCCGACGAGACTCTGCCCATCGGCATAGCCTCGTCTGGCTTCCTATCCGCCCGAAGGCAGACCGTTCGACCAGCACAGCCAGAGAAGAATCTCCGACTAATTGCCGAAGCAAGGTTATTTACCTTATATCCCCGTTAGGCAGGATGTGGTACAAGGCCGTTTTTTTTAATGCGGGGCAAAACCGAGCCCGTAGGCTCGGGCAAAACTTCTTCGTATACCCATATACACAGAGTCTACCACCCCAGATGAGACTTTGGCCTTCGGCATAGCTTCATCCTGGTTCCTCTCTGCTCAAAGGCAGAGAGTTCGACTAACACAGCTAAAGACGTATCTCCAACTAATTGCCGAAGCAAGGTTATTTACCTTACCTACCCGCGAGGTAGGATTTGATATAAGGCCGTTTTTTAATGCGAGGCAAAACCGAACCTATAGGCTCGGGCAAAAATTCCCCGTATACCTCGTATACACGGTTCGGGTAGCTGTCTACCACCCCAGACGAGACTATGCCCTTCGACAGAGCCTCGTTTGGTTTCCTCTCTGCTCGAAGGGTGATAGTTCGACCAGCTCAGCTGGAGACCAATCTCCAACTAATTGCCGAAGCAAGGTTATTTGCCAACCGCTCCACGCGGTCAGATGTGGCACAAGACCAAATTTAACGTGTGATAACCGAGCCCGTACGCTAGGATAAAAATTCCCTCGTATATGATGAAGAAAAATTAAATAACATAAAAAAATAACTTTTTTAGTTTGATCTCTACATTTGTATTTTTGCTCTGTTTTATGCTACTAAATTTCTATCTTTTGTTTTTGTTTCAAATAACTGTAAAAAAAATTCCAAAAATTAAATAAACTGTACCAGTTTTCATGATTATTTTTTTGTGGGGCACCCTGTCGAATAAAATCCAAGACAAAATTTTTTGAGAACAATAAATTTATCTGATAAATAAAATCGCTTGTCATTTGCGTACCAGTGATCAAAAAATAAAATAAAGTTTTAGCTTCATACAACTTCGTTCAGTCATCAATATCTGAAACAAAATCTTGACATATTTCCTAGAAACTGAACTAATAAGAAAAATAGTTGAATTGGCCCTTTTAACAGAAAATAAATATAAATAAATACTCTTTATTTGAAAGTTTCCTTGTTCTTCTATTATAAGTGCGGATTATCTCCCTTGCTTGAAATATTTATAACTCTTTCTGCTTCAATAACAGAAAAATCAATATCGTTAAATATTTCCACGTTTAAAAAGTAAAATAAAAAAATATTTTGCACAGAATTCGCTTGCTAAACTGGTAAAGAATCAGAAATATGGAAGCTGTAAAAATCCACAAATAAGATCAGCTTATCTTCTTCACTTTCGCGTTTAACATGCCTGTAAATCTAGTGCTGAAATTTCTAAAAACATTTTTCACTTGTGTGAAATTCGCCTAGGCTTAGCTTCAGTAACTTTCTTTCACGCTCGTAGGTGAAATGCTTCATAGATTTACACGACTTGCGTATCAAAAGCTTGCGCTTCGGGGGAAAAAAAGTTCCTTCGTCGTTCGCCCCGATAGAAGTCTGTTTATATCAAGGTATTTCAACTACTCTCTTTTCTTCCGACCGGACATCTTTTCAGCGGATTATAACAGCTCCAAGTACACACATAACTGTCGATTTCAAAGATGCAGCGAATTAAAAAATATTCCAGAAATAATCTAAAGCTCAAAAGAACAGTAAATCTTTTGCTTTTCCCTTTCTTCAAGTAACCAATACGTTGATAATAGTAATAGAAGGAAGAAAGGTAGAATATATACTGAGACGTTGAGATCCAGAAAGATCTCTTGAACCTGATCTGCTTATTCGTAAATATATTTATCCCTGTTAACCACATGACGAAGTTATAAGAATCTGATGTAAAAATCAGAAAAGTAGCAGGATTTTCCCATGATCTGAGAAAACTGCAGAATGTGAAGTCTACAGTCGTACTCATAATATCTGGAGTACTTGGGACAATGTGAATGTATTAGGATTGGATGAAATCTAGGATGAATTAAGGCTGCCCAAAAATACAGCGCTGCTAGTGTCTACGAAGACATTAAATAAGGTGCTGGAAAGTTAGAAAGTCTTGCTAAAGATAATGTAAATGGGTGCCAATCTACAAGGGGAGCTAATTAATCCCCACTGCAGGGACCTTCTCAGGCACATTTGTATTCAACCATCACAGAGCAACTGGCAGCTGAGCGGACCTTTGTTGCAGTTTCTGGGAGAGAGCGCGTTCTCTAACGTGATCAACAGTCTGAACAAGGCTAGCTCAAACCCTCGATCACGATGACTTGCGCTAGAACAACTACTGATGGCTCCCAAGCGTTCCGTCGACCTAATTCCACTCATAAAGCTTGGGTCAACACATAGTATGCATTTCCAGGCACTTTCCAAAGGTGCTGCACGCTGGTATCGATCCCCTCAAGTCCGATAACATCAGAAAGTCACCTTCCTGACAAATCGACAATGGTGACATTCGAACCCGGATCTCATAATCAGAAAGTGAACGTTCTAACCACTTGGCTATTGAAGAATAATAATAATAATAATGTCTGGGCGGTTAGCTTTGTTCTGCCTGTCAACACAATACACACAGACAGAACAATCAAAACTATCAAAATAAAAGGACCTTGAAATCGAAATCTCAAAAATGTGGCAAATGAAAACATCAAGAATCCCTGTTGTAGTTGGAACCATCGGATTGGTTAGAAAAGGTTCCAGTAGACTAATTGAAGGGATTCCTGGAAGCCCATGCCTTAAAGAAATACAAAAAATTGTCCTCACGAGGACAGACCACACCTGTAAATTATTTTCATCTTTTTTTGTCACTGGAAAATGTCATTATGCCATTTGTAACTTTAGGTCTCTGGGTGGGACCCGGAACGAAATGTGAACACACCAGAAATCAAAGGAAATAATACTAATACTAATAATAATAATAATTGATTTACTTGAAACATTAATTCATATCTATTTTTGAACTGCTGTCTTCATAATTATAAACTGTGACACAACGTTTCGGCTGATGAACTTTTTGGTTTTCCGCAAAGATGTGGCCTATTCGATAGCTAGAATACGACTCTAGTTTAGCTTCGAACTTGCGCGCTCTTGATTTGATGCAATTCGTTTCATGATTATCCCAACTTTTACTACAACTTCGACTTCCCTATTTCTGAAATAAAATCTTCAGAAAAAAGGTTACTTGACACATTAAAGGAATATAATAGATTTTTAGTTTAAACCAGCGAAGAATTTCAAATCAAATGGCGGAACTTTACCAAAATAGGAATTGCAGGGACATTTTTGTCATATTTATGAGTAATACATCGCAGAATGAACAAATGATCATAATTCAAAAACGGGAAGAAATTAAACAAAACTTGGATTTCAAGGGGGAATATAGGAAGTTTCGGATTCGTTTCGCTTTCAATGGAGCAAGTTTAACACTTTGAGTCCTGACCATCGCTTTTCCGGTGGTAAAAAAATGACGTAATGCTCAACCAACGGTTGAACGATGGTAAAGAAAAATGACGTAATGCCCAGCCACAGGTTGAAAAGTGATAGAGAAAAATTGCGTAATGCCCAGCCTCCGGTTGAACAGTGGTAGAGAAAAATGACTTAATGCCCATCCACCGGTTGAACAGTGGTAGAGAAAAATGCCGTAATTCCCAGCCACCGGTTGAACGATTGTAGAGAAAAAATGACGTAACGCTCAGCCAACGGTTGAACGATGGTAGAGAAAAAATGACGTAATGCCCAGCCACCGGTTGAACGATTCTAGAAAAAATGACGTAACGCTCAGCCAACGGTTGAACGATGGTAGAGAAAAATGACGTAAGGCTCAGCCACCGGTTGAACGATTGTAGAGAAAAATGACGTAATTCCCAGCCAGCGGTTGAACAGTGGTAGAGAAAAATGACGTAACGCTCAGCCACCGGTTGAACAGTGGTAGATAAAAATGACGTAAGGCTCAGCCACCGGTTGAACGATTGTAGAGAAAAATGACGTAATTCCCAGCCACCGGTTGAACAGTGGTAGAGAAAAATGACGTAATGCCGAGCCACTTGTTAAACACTTCTAATTATTTTTATATCTACCGTGAAACATTACATAGCAGTTATTTGCGAATTTTGACTCAGGGGTTCAGGCAGAAGGGTTAAAATTGTTCAGGAAGGCAGAGCTTAAAGGATTAAGATGGACGCTTAACTTATGAGGTGAAGTCCTGCTGTCTAATATATTACGATAGGAAGATAACATGAAATATGCAAGAAAGAAGTCTCGTCGATTAGGGAAACAGAGATTAGTATACACGTCTCTGGTGACAATTCTTTTTGAGTTCTCTATGAATTTATTTTCGTAAACTAAAAGTGGTTGAGAAATTGGCGCGTCGGTGACGAGCATCCAAGACGATGGTCAGGAGCAAGAAGAATATGATACACATCGGGATTCGTGGTGTATCTTGGGAATCATGACATCTAACGTGAGTTAGATCCTTCAAGAGTGCGTCACAATTTTAGCGTTATGTCATACTAAGCTAAAGGTCGTAAATATGGCCCTCTTCATTGTAAGGTGGCACAAATTGTAGAGCGGATGGAAGAAAATCAGATACATTTGTTTGAAAATGCCGGGTGTGTCAGTGATGATGAATAAAATCAACATCAATAATCAGTATTTCTCTCAGGTGGTTGATACTTTCTTAAAAGAATGATATTACCTTTTAGTATAGGTCACTAATGATAATTTGAAAAAAGTTTATTTAAATCCAACGAGAGAAAAAAAAAACACTAATTTTAGGTAAAAGAACATTCTTGAAGGTTTACATTTGAGAAAATATACATTTTACAATATGTCTCTATTGGCATTAGAAGCTGCAGTGCATCGGGATTTACAAGAGAAGAGAAACATCATCGATTTTGTGAAGTGGAGTAGAAAGCCATTTATAGTTTAACTAGCAGTATCATCCGTCCTTGACCGGGTTTTTCATTACTGGCAATTTTTGCCGTTCAGATGGAACAGTTTAAGTTTAAAGACAAGCCCACCCGAGAATCAATATTAGTAACAACAATTGGGCACAACTGAAACACATCCCCAAATGGGGGGTTAAAATTTGAATAGGGGTGACCCTGAAAAGGGCCGTTTTTGCGTTCTCGATATTCTTTCAGCCTTACGCATAGCAGCAGATGAAGAGGCGTATTTCCTAAGCCGTTGAGTCCTTTGATCGGCTGTTTCAGCCTCTCGCGTAGAAGCGTTCAGTTATGCTCTTCTGGAACGCCGACGGCTACGTTGATCTTCGGACTCAGTGGCTCTGACTGAAGCATTTTGAGAGGCATTTTGAGACAGGCAAACTGAACATTCTAAAGACGATTCGTTATCTCTTATTCGTATGGCGGACCTGTCGGCAGAGGTTTTGCGACCTAGGCAAGTTCTTTTCTTTGGTGGCATGTCTTAGGCAAGTATGAATTGTCAAATTGAATGCGTGGACAGATACCAGAAGAGAACGCAGTAAATCTATAGGGATCACTAAGCTCGAATAACTCTAGGAAAAGTTGGAAAAATAAATGTTGTGTAATAAAAAAGCTAGAGTAATTATTATTACGGTGAATGCAATGCAAAAACTGTCAGGACAATAAAAAAATTTATATTGGGAACGACTATAAACGACAATGAAAGCAACGCCTTAACGCTGTACTTATAGGTTTTATGCAACGGAGAGGATAATCTCACTTGAAAGAGATATACGCTTGGCCAACAGAAGGGGAATTTGTAATTTGGACTCAAGACACTCAGTAATTATCTATCAGGCAAAAAATTTCATCGAATTCGGATGAAAACTGTGGAAAAGGATAAACAACATCCGATCGCGCGCGTGCGCGCACACACACACACACACATATATATATATATATATATATATATATATATATATATATATATATATTGAGAATTATAGATTTAAGCTTTTGGGGCGGGTATTTTTAGGTAGTTTTCTTATGGCTTCATTAAGACAGAACCTGCAAAAAAAAGTAAAGCTATTAATGGTTTCTCGTCTCGAGCACCTGTTTCTATAAAGAGGTTAGTTACTATGTTACCTCTGTAATGGTCAATTCACTTGCTCGAGATTTGAACACATTTAAGACAAATATTCGGCAACACAACAACTGGCCGTAACTTTTCAACCTTTTTTCATGTATTTTTGTTAATTCAAATTTTCAATCGGCATTCTTCGCGAATAACAATCAGTTAATTTTTGTTTGAATCTCTGAGATGAAGAGTTATCATTATTACTCTATTTATATTCAGATTATTGTCCACATCATTGTTGTTTTTATCACATTTCGGACGTTGTGACCTCTGACCTTCCTCAGCTGTATATCGATCTAGGTAACCTAAGACACAATGGCCTACTGGGGTAAAAGCGTTGGTTTGTGAATTTGGTGACATTGTGGTTGCGAGTTCCATCCCTGGGTTGGGTAATGTGTAATTCCACACAGTGGAAACAGGCGAGCAATAATTGAACAGTACGAAATAGAAATAAGAACTAGACGATATGCCTAGCCATGTGCAGGGGAACAGTCAACGCCCGTAGATTAAATAAAGGGTTTAGTTCAGAATTCCTTGTAGGTTGATCGATATATACCTGAAGAAGGCCGGGGGGGGAAGCGAATGAAACGTTGTGGTAAAAACAACAGTGATCCGAATATAGTGCAAATAAGAATCAGTCAATGCAAAGAAAGAAAATTAGTATTTTAGTGATAGCATATTTGTCCTGCAGAATAATGAATTTGATAGTCACCACGTGTCCGAAACTTGTGAATTTGTACAGTATTAAGGTTAATAGTGATTAAATCTCAAAACAGAAATTCACATTAATTTAAAAGTAAAAATGATCGTCAAAGGGTTCATTAATGTTTACATTCTTTGCAAATCACACGTTTCAATTGTGTATTAAAAAAAAAGGATTAAAATCAAATCTAAAATCAAATATAAGAGTTAGGAATGTACTACACTATGTTTATCGTGATATTTATACAAAATAGTCGAATAAATACGAGAAAAAAAAGTACATCTCGCTAACAACGGCTTGTGAAACTCATTTCGGTGGCCAGAATTGAACCCAAATTCTGACACACACACTTAAGGCCGAGATCACAAACTTATCAATGACAGCTTGTCAAATATTGTAGCAGGTGTTCCTTTAAACAAAGCACGGTATATATATATATATATATATATATATATATATATATATATATATATATATATATATATATATATATATATATATATATGTGTGTGTGTGTGTGTGTGCGCGCCCGCGTGTCTGTGTGTCGCAGGTATTCAGACCATAATATTTAATTTGTGTAGGTTTTCGTGAAAGGCTAACAAAAGATTTTGAAGTATTTATTTTCTAGTTCGGATATTTGTATGCTTTTGGTTTCCAGGAAGAGTTTCATCATGAACTGTGCCATGTCTTCTCGACGCTTTCAGGCTTTAGCAAGGCATTAGCAAATCATTTTCCCGGGTTGAGAGAGTTGTGCCGCTAGGTATGCAATATGGTGGGGATCGAATGTCGTGTCTTACGCGTTGGCTTGAGTCGTAGCAAGTCTTAAATAAAGAACTATAGTTGATCTTCAATGAAACCTGGATAAATTTTATTTTTGTTTTCTCTCTCTCTCTCTCTCTCTCTCTCTCTCTCTCTGTGTATATATATATATATATATATATATATATATATATATATATATATATATATTTAGACACCCCGAGGCGGTGTAATGGTTGCAAGCTTGTCTACGACTGAGTAGTTAGCTCGATCCTTAAATCTCTCTCTCTCTCTCTCTCTCTCTCTATATATATATATATATATATATATATATATATATATATATATATTAAATTGCATAACAGAGAAATACAAAATTAACTCATGAGTATAGACTATTTTAACTAACGTTGGATTTGTTAGCCTTATTCAACTCAAATAGTGTACTGTGTTCAATGTCGGAACTGGAGATTTAAAATTTAATATTTAAAAAATACAGCTGCTGAAAAAGTGAGACAGATCCAACCTACAAAAATAGCAGACAACACAAACTGCCCGAGTGGTGGTAAGGGGAAGGTGGGTGTTTTCTGGCTTAAATGGAAAGAAGCTACAGAAATTAAACCCAGATATTAACCGTAAATCCCAAGTTTGGCTTATAAGAAAGATGAAGCGAAACTAAAGGAAGGCCGAAAAAAGGAAGTTTTATAAAACGAAGTTATTAATGATTAATTATATAACGAAAAATATTGTTACCACGCAACAGTACCAAAATATGCTTACATATATATATATAATAAGATTAACAATAAATCGTTTTTAGATTAAGAAAAATATTAAAAAAAAGATTAAAAAGATGATTAAAAATAAAAATAATTATATTAACAATTTAAAAGTTTAAAAATAAGCCAAATTAAGAATAAAAACCATACCTAGAATATATAAAAAAACAAAAAAAAAAAGCAAAAATTTAATATTAAAAGGATAAAGAAAGTAAACAAAGAAAAAGGATTTAATAAAGTAATGAAAGATTATAAGGTAGGATTAATATGGAGAAAGCAAAATATAGAAATAACTATAGTAATATGGGTAACATTAGAAGGGTTAGATAATTAAAAGATAAAGTAAGATCAAAAATATTATAGAAGTTTAAATCTACTCCTGTGACGACATTTTGAAAGCAGTTCATTCCTTTGATTTAATAGCTTGCATTGATTATTAAATTTTATTATTCTAATTTTCTCTTTTAAACATAGGTTACACTTATTCCTAAAACTATTAGGAGTATTTTTGTGGATTACTTTTCATATTTTACATTAACAGAATCCACTTGGATTTATTACCTGTAATACACAGAGAGAGAGAGAGAGAGACGCACACACACACAGACACACACACACACACACACATATATATATATATATATAGTTAAATCTAGAGAGTTAGACAAACCTACCAAGGTTTCATCTAAGCATATCGTCTTCCCTGACGATCCGCTTAGGTGAAACCTTGGTAGGTTTGTCTGGCTCTCTAGGCTTAACTAGGTCTGCTCTACTCATTGTATTGAACACTTTATTTAGTTATTTTGCTTACTCGCATCGGGTTTTTTTTCTTTGGGCCTTGAACTCGTATGCTGGACGATTATTTTCGGCTAACGTACATGTTCTTGGTTCTTTCTTCTTTTTAATACCTTTTTTTATTCCTTTGGTGTTGGCTTGTTTATTTGCAAATCAACACACCGAAGGTTTTCCGAGCGAGTATAGTTTCTTATACTTATATGAGTTCTATTAATAATGATCCAGCTCTAGGCTACCCTATTGAACCCTTTTTAAAATCAACTAATATGGAGCGTTTAAATATAGGATATTCACTGAAGAACATACCCGTACCTAACCGTTAGTTATATGAATTATGTTTATTTAAAATAAAAGTAGAAAGTTTTATCATTAATATGAGATGGAGAGCTTACTTTTAACCTAAATGACAACCTAAATATAACTAAAACTAGTGAACATTATGGATTTAAAACTAATGCTCACATCCCACATATTAAAAAGTTCGACAAATTCGAATCAGATTTAATCGGAATAATCAATAAAATTAGATATAGGAAAATAATTAATAACAATATACAGCAACAAATAAGTAAAGACAAGAAAGAAAAAAAAGCCAGCCTTCCCTGGCGATCCGCTAAGGTGAAAACTTGGTAGGTTTGTCTAGGTTTAACTAGGTCTGCTCTACTCATTGTATTGAGCACTTTATTTAGTTATTTTGGTTACTCGCATCGGGTTTTTTTTTCTTTGGGCCTTGAACTTGTAGGCTGGACGATTATTTTCGGTTAACGTACATGTTCTTGGTTCTTTCTTTTTTTTATACCTTTTTTCCCCCTTTGGTATTGGCTTGTTTATTTGCAAATCAACATACTGAAGGTTTTCCAAGTGAGTATAATTTCTTATAATTATAAGATTTCTATTATTAATTATATATATATATATATATATATATATATATATATATATATATATATATATATATATATATAAAGGCATTTTATGTTTATACATTCTTTTTTATAGATACAAATATTTAAGTAAATGCTGCTTATAATAAACAGTATTAAACAACATTTACCGGCCTGAATGTCCGAGAAATTTTCGCAGAAAATATTCGTCCTCCGACAGGATTCGAAACTGTATCCAACACGGAACCGTCATTTAGCTTGACGTGCCTTTAACCGATTTGGCCACGAAGGAGCGTTCGGTTAGCAAGGTCGATTTTACTATATTTATACATCAATCTTCCATGAATCTCTCATGTACATTCATATCAAATATTTAAGTAAATGCTCTGTTTATAATAAACAGTATTAAACAATATTTACCAGCCTGAATTCGAACCTGTATCCTATACGGAACCGTCATTTCATTTGACGTGCCTTTACCGAATTGGCCACGAAGGTGGGAAAAACAGAGAAATGTCCCATAGTAAGGTAGCGTAGTCGTAGGTTTTCGGTTGGAGACTCCTTCTTCTAAGCAGCTAACGAATCTGATTAAACAAATCTATCAACCTTCCAAAGGAATATTCCGATAGCACAGCTGAACTGATTAGATTGAATATCTGCTTCTCGTTTCAACACAAATGATTACAGGTTTTTTATAGTTTATCCTATAAAGATTTTTTTATATAAGTTTCCCCGGCACTTTTATTTTCTTTATCACTTTTCGAACCTCCCACCGCGTTATAACTGAGCTCGCAATTGAAAATTACAGATAACAGATTCTTTTTGTTCATTAGTCATACAATTACATAATAAAATAAATTATAAACTCCAATAAAGTATAAATAATTAATATGCCAACGATTTTTGTTTGTTCTGCTTTTCGGCTGACCCATGGATTTAAGAATATAAAGTTCGAATGAACTTTGTCCGTTCGAGAAGAAAACACATCTCCCTGATTTTCTTTTCGTCTTTAGTTATCCTTAAAATTAGTTCATGCCTTTTTGTGGGGGAGAATTGTTTCGATTCTGTTTGGCAAATTCTCTGTTTGACGGTGATTTAATTTTCAACTGGTTTTGAAGAGTTTGTGATCATTTTTATTTTGGGATTTTCATAAATACTTTAAAAATGGTTAAAACTTTAAACAGGCTAAAACAAAAGTTTTTTTTTTGTTTTTTTTTTTGTTTTTTTTTTACATCAGAATCAGGAATCTACTAAATAGAATATAAACAATGGCCTCGAAATTCCATCGGTGAAACATACCGAAATTTAAACAAACGAATATACGAACATAAAAGCAACTTAACGAACTCAGTAAACTTGCATATCAGAATTTTGACAATGAAAATATAAGAGAATATAAAGGTTCTCAAACGGAGATGCATTGAAATTCGGTTAACTTTTTTTTGTTGTTTAGCGGCATAGAAACACCTCTATGAGTTATTTAATGTCGAAATGTAAATTTTTTGAACGCAGTTTTATTTTGTTTTTGGAGATAATAATGTTTGGGTGATTCAATTCTTACTAATTTAACTATAGGTAGAGTGAAAAGAGGTAGATTCATACCTTTCCGAAAGGTATTTGCGCGTAAGTGAATGTAATATAATTGGAACACGAATCTCCGACTTAAAATTCCAAGCCATTATCCATTACAAGAACGAAGCATTTAGATTTACAGCACCTTGTATTCCCAAGCGGCCGCCCACTACTGACCAGGATCGACGTTACTTACCTTTAGTGAAGCTACGGGATCCAGTCTTTCAACTCGGTGTGGCCGTAAAGTGCTATGAGCTATGACGCCCTTGTGATTAATAAACGGGACAGCTATTTCACTATAACTATTTTCTTACTAACATATCACTAAAGTAATTTGGGATGTTTAAATCACAAGAAAAATCTGAGTGAAGATTTGTCATAATTTCATTTTTATAACGATATATTTGAAATAAATATCAAGCGTTCTGACGTTTAATGAGAATCTTGCTTCGTCTCGGTAATGTAAGTTTTGTTCGTGTGCAATCATTTTTTTTCTGCCGGACCATCGACGAAACAATTCAAGATTAAAGTATTCCAGATTGTACGTATATAAATCATCTAAGTTTTCTTTTCGCGAAGATTTAGCTAAAATATTTTAGCTAAGAAGCGATACAGTGTCCAAGCCTCATATCTTGCTGATTTATATTTTCTACGCTATGGCTAAAAGCAGTTCGTTTTGTAAACCATTTTTTATTCAGTGCAGTCTTCACTGGGTGCTTTTCTACCGCACCTTGTGCCGTACGTGACTGAGTTCAGCAAATAACAATGTTTAGTACGAACATTTTACAGGTATGTGCACACCATGGTATAATTAGATAAAATATTTCTTGTCAAACGACGAGGACATTTTGCCCTAATGTTTGCTTTGATCATCTCATCCAAGCATTGGCAGCCTTTTCCGACTCGTGGGTCGCACGAGATATCTCATAAGAAGGTAGGTCGCTCTACTAAAAGATTGAAAGTAAGTTTTCACTGGAGGCGTCACACACATTTTGACTACAGAATATCATACGCATAGGAATCTGCCATAAAAATAAAGAAAAGTCCTTTTTTTTTTTTACTTTTAGAGAATTTTTTTTTTTAAATATGAAGTATTAGTAGTGATTTTCCAAGCGTAGCTCAGATGTCGCACAAGGCCGAAAGTATTTCACACCCAGTGAGGATCGAACTCACTACTCAGTCGTAAGAATTAGTATAATGTTATCACTGATGGCAATGTGACTAACTCGCCACTATGTGTAATTGATTTCTAATGCATTCATTTGAAAATAAAATTTTTTAAAAAATAAATAAAAAATAGGTACTTCCTTTTCAGAGAAAAAAATATTATGAACATTTCCAGTTTTTAAAGCAACTGATTTTTATACGTGAAATCTTCCATAGTGAAAATTGCCAATTGTTTAAAATGTTGACATCGTTACCCTCAAAGAAAGTTTTAAAAGTCAAAAAACATTGTACTTAATCATTCGTTATGCATATGACTATGAAAGAATGTGAGTGGACAATTTAGAATTAAAGAAAACAAACAAAATTTTAATCCCCCCCCCAAAAAATAATTACAGTGTAACCCGGATATAAGAGAAACCCGGATATGAGAGAGATTTTCTCTGGTCCCAAATTAGAGCCTGTGTTAATGTATATATAATAGACCAAACCCGGATATAAGAGAAACCTGGATATAAGAGACTTCGTCTCCGGTCCCGACAACTCTCTTATATCCGGGTTACACTATATTACGTTTGTTTTAAATATTCCTTGCTATATTATAAGAGATTAATATACGAAAAATACTGTAAGAGTAAAAAGAAAAATCTTTAAATCTATGACCACAAATAAAATAACAGGCATAGAAGAAACGCGAGGAATTTTTTTTTTCAATAAAACCAGAAATAAAAAAGGAAATAAATAAGGAAAAGTATTTTTTTTTAATGATAAGGCTCTCAAAACGCTTTGTGATTTGTTCTACTTCCGATAAAATTCTTTGCCGATAGATAAACGTTGACAGATTTACCTGGAAAATCATAGTTAATCTTCTGTCTCTGCACGAGCGGATTCTTGCACATTTCTAAGATCTTCAAAATTTATTTTCAGTTATTTACATTTTATTGTCAACACGGCTCACTAAGAAATTTGAAAATCTCCCCTACCAATAAAGAAAATCTGATCCTAAATAATACAAGAAATTCTGACGACGTATAAAATACATAGGCAGGTATAGATGTTTCTTTACTTTTCGTTGCTACAAACTTTCTTAAGCAAGCAATTACATAGATATACAACAGATTTCTCCATAAATATACATAGGTGTATATAGATGTTTCTTTAGTTTTCGATGCTACAATTTTCTTAAGTAAGCAAGCTCATAGATATACAACAAAGTTTTCCATAATAGTGAAATATAAATAGGTATATATAGATATTGTTTCTTTACTTTTCGTTGCTACAATTTTCTTAAGCAAGCAAGCAAATACATACACAACATATTTTTCCATAATAGTGAAATATACATAGGTGTATATAGATATTGTTTCTTTACTTTTCGTTGCTACAATTTTCTTAAGCAAGCAAGCAAATACATACCCAACATATTTTTCCATAATAGTGAATTATACATAGGTGTATATAGATGTTGTTTCTTTAGCTTTCGTTGCTACAATTTTCTTAAGGGAGAAAGTACATAAATATACAACAGATTTGTCCATAATAGGAAATCTTGAAATTACAATGTCCATAGAAATATAATTTATATTCACATACCCAATAAAACAGAAATAGGCTATGATATCAAAACCTCTGTAAAGATAATAAAAGATGTCTAACCAAATTGACTGACAACAAATGGCTATTACTATAAATTCCATTAACGATGCCATATTAGCGAACGATATATTTCAAACAAAATTTCCCAGTCAGATCACTGCAATAAGCTAACATTACTAATACTACTAAGATTGAAAATATAATTACTAATATTCCAACATCTGAGACAAATATCTTCGTAAACGTTGATAGATGAATCTTCTCTATAGACTCTTATCTGTCTGGCATTTCAAAGATACGGAGTTAATTTTTTATTCATAAGAAAGGCCTGAGCTCCATTTTTTGCTTCGTGTCAATGTCAATATCTTCAGAACGAAAAAAAGAGTTAAAACAGTACGTATAATAGAATAAAAGAATTCGAGGTTTAAGTAATGCAAGTTACTAGCAGTGAAGACCCAGCAAGTGTGGGTCCCTTCTGTTCTTCTGGTTCTTATCTCTGAATAAAGGTGAGATACTAGTGTCAGAATCTAAAAAGGAAGGGAAGATTGATCTTGGAACTTTTAAAGATCTCCAAAGAAAAAAAGAGATTTAACATCGTCTCCAATCATTCTGTAGAATGATCGGCATTTCGACAGACAACTAGTGGAGACACCCATTGGTCGTGGCTGGAGATAGCGTTACTGAAGAGATTTCATTAAATGACCCTATTCGGTTCCCTAACGTGCGTGTTTTGCCATGAAAAAATGGGCGATAGATTATTCATTATCGATTAATCTATATTTATTTATTCTTAGAAACGTCATATTTTTCCCATTTTGCTACCCAGTTCTGTCTCTCTCTCTCTCTCTGTCTCTGTCTGTCTGTCTCTCTCTCTCTCTGTCTATGTGTGTGTGTGTGTGTGTGTGCAAAAGTTGAATGTGTAATTTTTTAAACGCGTATGAATGTCTTTGTAAAAATTGGATAATATTTCAAATAAAAATTCTACTTAGGTCTGAAAGGAACAACTCTATAGAATCACGAATTTTATTATTTCAGGGCATAATATTTAAGTGCAATGACAAAAAATTTCAAACTTATTGCTATAGTTCTTCTAGATATAATGTGTAGTCAAGCAAGGATCTTTCATGAGTATATGTTTCATTTAATTTCGTAGAAAAACTTCGACGAGTACATGTATTTTCAACACGTCTAAAATCTAGCGCATTTGAACAAACTCTATTATCAAAATCGAGGGAAAAAACTATCATTTTATTTGTTATTTTTTATTATTTTTAAACACATTATAGGGAGCGTTCATTATGATGACGTCATACACAAGGCATACATCAAAGAAAGATTTTTTGCTGGTATAAATATGTGTATCATTTTTTGAATGCATTTAAAAATTCGAGTTTCCAGAACCTTATTTAGTTTTGATCTTCTATAATTTATAAATGCTTAAATAATTCAAAGTTATTTTCTTAAGTTAATGTTGTTTTCCCATGGTTGCGTTTTTTCGTTAATGTCATAGGGTAACCTGAATGCCTCTTGATGATTAACATAATGGAACCACTTTTTAACGACACAAAAATGGCGTTTTTTCAATTCGGACAAGAATTGAAATTTCAGGTGATTAGAAGTTGGCCAATACTTTGTTCTGAAAATTCACGTGGAACCGATTTGCCTCCTTTTTGAAACTTCCACATATTTTGCAAGCGTCGTCCAACTGGTGAGATACTGAAACCAAATTTTTCAGTCAAATCCAGTATTAATTAAGTCGCTTCATGATCTAAACGTAAATTCTAAATCATCAATTCAAAGTTGTAGTGGTTTTTTCTTGGATCATTCTTTCTTCAAGTCAAATTCACCTGTAAGAAAATTCTTCAAGTCAAATTCACCTGTAATGAACGTCTCAAACCATTCATAACATATATTGCTTCCAGAGCAATTTTCTGCATAAACTTCATCAATCATTTTCTTCTTAATTCTGCTAATCTCTTGCCAAAATTGAAAAATAAACATACAGAGTCTTTGGGGTATCATATTTACGCTGCCATTTTTACCAACAGACAATAATTAACACTTGAATGCACAACATTTAAAAGAGGTATTCATCTGTGGATTCAATCTCTAGTTTAAAAAAAAAAATAGATTACTTGTTCAACGGGCCATTGTAAAAATTCTGTAATTGGCAATAAATATCACAATCAAGGCCCACATTTTCATGTCCTCTGTCAAATTGGGATGGTAATGGTAAATGTCATATTAAAAGACTTCTTATAAGAAAATATTCAGCATGCAGTGACTGAGCTTTTAGAGTTGCTGTCGGTAGAAATTTACAAAATCTTTCTCTTAAAATATTTTTTTCAGGAAAAAAAGGTTTCACAACTCCGGTAAACGTTATCGCTCCTTCCAGTATCAATAGGGTCTTAGTTGTTTCTCTTTTGTTTGAACGAGTGTGGAAAGTCAGCATCTTGATTATGCTATTATTCTTTCTTCGAGTTAAATGTTTTATCCATTTTAGTTATTGCTGCTGCTGAAAATCCTCAAGTGATATGTTTTTTGTTATCTCGTACAGAGATTCAGTAGCGCCAGCTAGAGAGACAGATAGGGATAGAGAGACAGACAGACAGAGAGTTATAGTCTGTCTGTTTAAGAAAATAAAACACGATAGCCTCTTACACACACGCACACACACACAAACATTTATTAAGGTAAATTCGTCGGTAAAAAATAATTTCCTTAAGATTTTATTCATATTATCTTTTTTATATATATATTTTTCATTATATATGAATTTTTACACACACACACACGCACACAGACACCCCCATGTATATATATATATATATATATATATATATATATATATATATATATATATATATATATATATATATATATGGACTCTCCCATCATTGATCGACGCCGGCTGTTGACACGCGCCTAGCGGGGACCCTTTTACGTCGTATGAGGGTTAAGCAACTCAGTTTCTAAGGAACCGTCAGCCAGACAACCTGCACATACGATTTGATTATAGTGGTGAAGGTTTTGTAGAAAACCAACCACACTTTTTGAAGAGCCGAATACAGAGACCGGGTGCCCCAATCGACTCCTGCATGTTTCCAGTTCAGGGTTGTCCTTCTGATAGACCGGTTGCCATCGAAGTCTACAGAGCTCAGTCTGTTCTGATATTTACTGGGGGGGAGGAGAAGAGGATTCATACCCTTTCCCAAGGGTATTAACACTGAAGTGAATGTAATGGACTCGAATGGAATTCGATTCCTCAATACGCGCCGCTATCCATTACTCCACTTTACCTCTTTTATATATATATATATATATATATATATATATATGCTCGTTTCACTGTGTGTGTGTGTGTGTGTGTGTGTGTGTGTGTGTGTGTGTGTGTGTGTGTGTTTGTGTGTGTGTTTGTGTTCGCATGCACGCGCCTTCTTGGAGTTTGTTTCATTTTGGAACAGTGTGAATAAATTGACCATTGAAGAAGGATCAAGAACCATGTTTTGCCACATCTTCACCCCACTGGTCAACACGCATCTGGAACATGGTGACCCACGTACCTTTAACTAGCTTTTTGACACAACAATCCTGGTGTTTATTCTTTAAAATACTGTATTTAGTAAAGTCAGTTGAGTCGAAAATTTTGTATTTACCCCTCGTGTATATATGCTTGAAATATTAAGCAATTCAAATTATTTGTACAGACAAAAAACTAGAATGCGTCTATTTATTTATATGCATGACCTTTTTTCATTATATCCTATGTAAATAAACATACATATATAATAATATATATGATGTTTTTTATGGTGTAATATATGTTGATTAATTCTAAGCAATTCAAATTATTTGAAAAAAAAATAGAATGCGTATATTTATTTATCTGCATAACATTTTTTCATTACATCTTATGTAAATAGACATACATATATAATAATATAATAACGAATACGGTGTCTCCGGACAAATTTTTGGTCTGATTCTTTTTTTCCTATCAAATTAGAAAATGAAAATTATCCTGAACGGCCACTCCTCTAAATCCTTTTGTACGAATGCATGTGTTTCCCAGGGCTCTATTCTTGATCCTATTTTTAATTTTCATTAACGATATTTCCGATGGCATCAGATCTCAACTTTGTATCTATGCTGATGGTACAACTCCTGTCTCGTGATTAAGTCTGATCAGATCGATATGGTCAAATTGGCGGCTGATGTCAAAAACGGCCTTCCGTCTGTCGTTAACTGAGGCAAAAGATGATTTATTAATTTCAACGCCTCCCAAACTAAACTGCTCTCTATTAATCTTCTGAGAGTCCCCATTCTGCATTCTATCTGAATGGCCGATTCTAACCAAAAGAGTGACTCGTTGCACTTTCTCGGCATAATGTTCTCGGTTGAAATGAAGTGGAAAGACGATATTGAACCAATTGCTGTTCCAGCTGCCAACAAAAATGATTTACTGATTCGTGCTAGATATTTTCTTCTCTCCAGAAGAGAATATACATACCTATAAGTTTATCGTTCATCCATGCTTAGGATATTGCTTCTGCATATAGTCTGGTGCTTCCGCTATACATTTAGAGATACTTAATAAAATCCAAACAAGAATCAGCTATATTATTGGTCCTGATCTGCCATCTCGGCTTCAGTCATTTTCCCACCGCTGTAAGGTTGCCTCCTTGTGTCTTTTCTATAAATACTTTCATCGTAATTCTTCGTATGAGTTCTTCGCGATGGTACCTAGACTTTATTAATTTAAGCATGTTAGACATTTTCATGACGGTCGTCTCGAGCATAGAATCCAGAGGTTGGCAGTGAATATTTCGCACAGTAGGAAAGCGTACTTTAGGTTCGCAGTGGATATCGCAGCAGAGCGTAGTTCTTCCGTCTGTCCTGTTCGCCTCACAAGTTGGCTCTGGTCATTCCGGTAGGTTAAACAAAGATGGCCGCCTTTATACACGATGGATACAGTGTTCTGCAGCTCCTGATTGGTTAATCTTCTATTGGTAGACTATAAAGGGAAATAAGTCATTTTGACTCGCTCACTAGTTATACGTAGTATATACCAAAAAAAACCGTAACAAAGCACAGTAATTTGCAGTTGAGTTGGGTAGATGTGATTGTAAGTTTTATGCTAACAGTTTCTTTTCTTGTGGAACTCACTTCCAACTCCATGCTTTCCAGTGAACTATAACCATCAAAAAGATCAAATGTAATGTCAATCGCTATCTACTGTCCTCCTGATTAAACTTCTTTTGTTCTCACTCCTTCGTAATGTTTCTGTTTTATAATTCTTCAACATATAGTAACCCCTTGTTTTTTGGTTAATTTACTGGCTTGCTCGGAGTGAACTTGATTTAAAAAAATAGATTATATTCAACAGACGAGGTCTATATTCTGAATAAGAAATGGGAGTAAACTATGTTTATGCACGTTTATATTCCCGCCTCATCGCGCATACAAATGTACGCCCAACTGCATACAAGTGTGTCTGTGTGAGACAGACAGACAGAGAGTGAGACAGACAGACAGCCAAAGAAAAAATGCCCTCATGCACTGAAAGGAGAAAAAGAGAAAAGCACTTCCGATTTTGTGACTCCAGAGAAAATTTAGCGATGAATTTGCCTAGGATATTAAAAGCATTCTCATCGAATTATTATGTTAGTTATTTTTACTCACTCCAAATACAAATAAATAAAGAATAAGTAAAAAATCTTGAGATAACCAAATATATATACAAATAGAGATATATAGATACACACACACACACGCTTATATATATATATATATATATATATATATATATATATATATAACTTGTCAGCAGTCAATATACCACATAACACCCTTGAGCGCTTAGCCTTGGAGCGGGTAGAATGGGGATCAACGTGTTTTAGTGGACTCAGCAATTTTCAATCTGCTTGTCTGAATCATCTTCAAGAAGCGAGAGCAAGATCTAAAAGGTTAGCCAATCTAACAGTGATCCCATCTCACAATCCTTACACATGCTCCATATGTGGCCTCCTTTGTAAATCGCTAGCGGGTCTTAAATGCCACTTAAGATTATCGCACAAAATTTCATAACTGAATCAATAAGGTGTCAGATCCTCATACGTCGAAACCAACGGGAGAGTCCATTATATATATATATATATATATATATATATATATATATATATATACATGAGTGTGTGTGTGTGTGTGTGTGTGTGTGTGTGTGTGTGTGTGGCGGTATACGCATGTATGAGCGAAGAAATAAGTACATCTTCGAACACATTTCTACTAATTTCAGTAATTTTTTATTATTTGAATATTATTTTTCTTTCAGATTAAAAGAAATAAATTACACAGATTCTTTGCAAACACAAAATATTTTGTGTAACTTTTTTGTAGTACAACTGAATGAATTGTGCTAGTATAGCAAAAACAGAAAATGCGTCTACATATGTGCGGATGTATGTGAGACAGATTTATGTTGTTTTCTCTGTATGTATTAATTGTAGTTGTCGACCGTATAAGCAAAGCAGGGGAAGATAGCTGCGATCTGTTGACACGTATAAACAAACTTAGCCTGCTTGTTTTTCTTTCATGTGTCAATATCGCTAAGCATTTTTGTAATATTATATATCCGAATAAATATGCGAAAAATGTGAGTAATTAATTAAACGCGAGAATTTAGTTTTGTTTTATAATAAACGAGCGAACTAACTACCTGGTCAAAGGTTCACTGAAAGATTAGTTTGCGAAAAAACTGATCATATTTACAATGAAAATATCGGTACCGAATGAAATCAAAAATTAGATTTATTAACGTCAACCTTATTGGTTAAATAAATATTTTCACACTTTTTAAATAGCTATTTTAAGGAGGGAAATTATTGTTGTTCATATTATGAAGTGAGCCTCCAAAATTTAATTCTAAGAAAACTGCTCGTCTTATACGACGTTGCTGATTGATTAATATATATGAATACAAAATTTTAAATATTTGGATCCGGTTCTGTACAAAAAAAATGACTTTTCAGTAACAGTACTTAAATCTATAGCATTTTCTAAAAATCTGAAACGGGATTATATATATATATATATATATATAATTATTTATTTAAAAATATGATTCCAACTCGCGACGTAAGAGGTCTCATGTTTCAAAACAAGAGCCGAAAACTTCAATATAATTTTTGAATTAAATTGAGTTAAAGTAAGCTCTGTTCCATCTTCAAGCGAATTTTTTTTGGAATAACGTATTTCTGAAATTTACGTGTTTTAATAATTGAAATCAAAATTTCCATGGTAACAGCTAGGGCGAATTGTTTAAATTGGGTAGGCGTGTGTTGGGTGTTAATAATAAGTATCAGTATAGAGTTACTTTCATAGATGCCAAGTCAGGGAAAGGTGGGGGTGTCTAAATTTGAAACGGAAGATGTATTAACCCTAGTCTGGTATGGAGATTTATTTATTTTTTATTTTATTTTTTTATGAAAGGGATTTGTGCATATAAAAAAAAAATGCCGTAACGTTTGTTTTTTGACGACTTCATAAAGGGCTATCTTTTTTGTAGGGTATTTAAACTATTTATTTGGGCTATGGATTATGAAAGTTATTATATTGTATGCTTGTTCTTAGCTAATTATTCAGACCATGAATCTGATGATTGGGCTATGGATTAATCAAGTTATTATATTGTATGCTTGTTTTTAGCTAATAATTCAAACCATGAATCTGATGATGTCGACAAAAAACCGTTAACTTATGTCTATTGTTTAATAGATTATTATTATTTAGAAGCTTAATATATTTTCACACACACACACACACACACACACACACACACATATATATATATGTATATATATATATATATATATATAAAGATGGTTAGAACTGTGTAGCGAAAAAACATATTTAAAAAAGTTAATATATAATATATATATATATGTGTGTGTGTGTGTGTGTGTGTGGTGTGTGTGTGATTGTCGTGAGCAAGATACGCGACATCATGCCCGAAAATGCCCATGCATTGCATGTGTGTGGTGTCGCAGAGCAATTAAAAAAAAAGAAAATTAACGGAGTGCGCCTACGCATATGTAAAACACTCTCACTCAACCAATCGACTCCTTCATGGTCTATAAAATGAGTGTGTCTGAAGGCTTTGGCAGTGGGGACCGAGAACAGTCGATTGCCCTGTACGAGAGATGACTGCCCTGTACGAGTGACGTCTGCCCTGTTCCAGCGGGTCCTTTTTGGCGTGATGTCTACAATATATATATATATATATATATATATATATATATATATATATATGTATGTGTGTGTGTGTGTGTGTGTGTCGTCTTATCGGAAAATGAAAACAAATTTTTACTACGTTAATTAAAAATCGAAAACTAAAAACAAGTAGATTGTAAAATACCATAAATAAATGCAAATATACACAAAGACAAATAACTAAAATAAGCAACCACGTGAAAAAATTTTAAAAAATAAACAAAAAATCTGAATAAATCGATAAACAAATTAAGTAAACAATAATCAAATTAAGAACCTACAAATTCACATATAAACAAAAGTAAATGCAATAGTTGCAATCAACAACAAGTCATTCTTCAATAAGACTATGTAACAAAATTTTGACCTTTTTTCCTCCTTGGTTAGTGAGTGTTATTTGCTAATTGCTTCCGTCTAGAAAGCAAAAGAAATGACTATTACTGTCTTCAAACTTTGCGTTTGTAGCCTGAGCATCGTTGTTTTGAGAATAACCTATTTTCCATTACATTTCAGACAGATTCAGCACCGACTTGCTGAAGGATAATTTTCTAGAAGTTTCAAGAACTTTCTAGAAGTTTATAAAGGTTTCAGGAGTTTCTAGAACGTTCTAGTAACATAGATATCAGTATAAATACAGTGAACGTAAGTTCAATTTTCTTCTAGCTGTCTGCTGTGACCAAGTAAATGGTTAAGAAATAATAAAACCAGTGTTGCATATATTAAACAGTAAGTACAACAGAAGTGACTAGTGAGTGTGTGTCGGTTGACCCAGCTTTCAATCTATTCGACTGTTCCCCCAAGACCTTCTCTCCTACTAATCTTATAGTAGGCGGAAGAGTCCAACATAGAATCTTTAGAGGGAGGGACACCACAACACTGTACAAGACGATGTTGATAGATGCACTCGTCACAGGTGGTATCAAGAAGTTGTAAATGTCCGAGAGATGCTTTTATCGATGTCTGTGGCAAATTTATCAAGACAAGGGCGAAATAGTGGCAGCATCGGTTAAAATGTCTGAGGCCTACAAGACATATATCGACATGCCTGTCAGGAATTAAGACAAATCCTGGGTACCTCATT
>CAHIKZ030000669.1:695000-705000 GCA_903632075.3 Acanthosepion pharaonis | reverse complement strand
TGTGTGTCAGTGTATATATATATATATATATATATATATGGATTTTAGAATTTTCGCCGAAGATTGTTTCCTTGTTAGTTGATCAATTTGTCGAATGAAATTTTTGTCTATTTTATATTGATAGATAGATAGATAGATAGATATGTGTGTGTGTATGTGTGTGTATATATATACATATATTCATATATATATGCATATATATATATATATATATATATATATATATATATATATAACTGAATATAGAAGTCAATTTTCACTTTTATATTTACACATGCTCTGTCTCTGATATTGAGCACTTTTATCCCATAAATATAGCACATCTTAAGACTATATTTCTTCATATATAAATATATATGTGTGTGTGTGATTGTCTATATATACATATATGTGTGTGTTTGTGTCAGTGTCCATATATATATATATGTGTGTGTGTGTGTCAGTATATATATATATATATATATATATATATATATATATATATGGATTTTAGAATTTTCATGAAGATTGTTTCCTTGTTAGTTGATCAATTTGTCGAATGAAATTTTGTCTATTTTATATTGAAAAAAAAAGGATGCCGATAGTTTCCTTAGTCAGGTGAATGAAATACAGCAGATTGTAAAGGAAAATCAACTGAATAATTTCAAATGATTCTGCTCTTGATCCCTTTCGTGTCGCCAATTTCATATTTCTTCTTTTGAATTGTGTTTGGAACAATCACGCGCATGTTTTGAGCAGATGAAAATGAGAGAAGATCGCTCATCTTACTAATTCTACGGGACTTTTTTATTTAATTCTTTATTCGCGTCTTGCCTTCTATTCCCAATAACATACTTCCTTCTCTGTCCCCCATTAGAATGTCTGATAGTCAACTTCTTGAGAGCAACTCCCTGCGTCTGCTCGGTCTCACGTTGACTGCTGACCTGAGATGGAACAAATACATTGAGTCAATTGCTTCTTCCACCTCGATGAAATTTGGCTCTCTGTGCCGCGCCAGGAAATTTTTCTCCCCGGAATCGATACTTCAAATATACAAATCAACCATTCGCCCTTGCATGGATTAATACTGCCATATATGGTCTGGGGCACCTTCTGTTAACCTCGGAGTTCTTGACAAGATACAGAGGCGGATATGTAATATAATTGGCCCTGATCTGGCATCTCGTCTACAGTTGCTCTCTCACAGACGCGCCGTCGCCTCTCTCTGTCTTTTTTTCAAATACTTTCATGGCAATTGCTCTGATGAGCTGCTTTCACTGGTTCCCAGACTCCATGAATTCAAGCGCCCTACGAGGCTGGCATCCCGCTCCCACCCTTAGACCGTAGAAACTTTTAAATGTAGCCGTCTCTTCTACTCCAATAGCTTCATACCTCGCACCTCTCGCCTGTGGAACACCCTTCCCAATTACTGTTTCCCTGAGAGCTATATCTCCAACTATTCAAATGTAATGTCAATCGACACCTCCAGTTACCTTGATCTACCCACTATCCTTCTCTTCATCCTTTCTTCTATCACTCCTATCTGTTCTCGCTCCAAATCTTCTGCAACCCACTGCATCCTAGTGGCTTCACGCCTTGCTCGGGGCGTATTGCTTAAAAAGAAAATATCTCTGACTATTGCAGAATGACTTCTCGACACCATATTTTGCAGTAGCAGACTGGCTCTAAAATCTTTACGATGAAGGCATCATTGGTATGTGTAGACACTTAAAGACAGAATATTCCATGCCGCTTCCATAGCCGAATTCATTATTGGGAATTTATTTTGTTAAACACCGTATGAATTAAAAAAAGAGTTTAGATCATTATAAATATTAGAATTCATATGAGTTTGATCTCGACTCATTTTAAACGTTCAACAATCCATAGCAACCCAGTTACATGCGTACAACGATCCTCAAAACATGTCATATTAATCCTTTTTGTGTGAGCTCCATACATAAGCCGCTGGGGCTTATGTTTTTGGAGAGGAAGAAGATACTGGTTTTTATAGCTATTTGTTAAGGGATAATGTTTTAGATTATTTAGAGTCCTAAACATGAGGGTATTTTTATTTATTTCTTATTTTAATTCAATTATAACAATTTACTTTATAATTTATCGGTTCAAAAAGTTTTGTATTTGAAATAAATTTTATTAAATTTAAAATATACGTTATTAGTTGTTTCATTTTTACATTCGATATTTGCTTATAGGTAGCGTGGTAGGGATTCATTTTCATATATTCACTTAGAAATGCACTCTGATCTCACTTTTTAGGAGTTTATATTGTTCTGTTCAAGTGATAATTGCTATTTAGACAAGGGCTGTGTGCTTTAAGATGTTGCATGTGCTATTTTTATTTCCATGTTATTTTGGAAGTAATTTTTAGTTTTATGTTATTTGCATATCCTTACTTGTTAAACGATGTTAAATGATCAGTTTCCAATGATTTTCTGTTAGTCTTATTTATTTTTCAGGGTTGATGTTAGTCCTTACAGTAGCTTAGAATATAATATTTGTTTGTAAGCAGTTTCTGTTTAGTGTGCATTTGCAGTTTCAAGTGAAAATTGTTGATTTTTATAGTATACTTGTTATTTTTCAGTTCTATTTTTTATTATCTGCAGTCTCCCCACGGATGAAGAGAAAAATGGAAGCAGCAGAAACGTGGTTCTACAGAAGTTTTGAATTCCGGCTGCCAGGAAGAACCAACTAACCAATACTTCTAGCTCTGCTATTGCTGAACATGTAATGAATATTAGGAAATATGTGGTTAATTTTAGTGTGGACTGTTTTTTGATTTTATCTAGATCCCACTCCACATTTCACCTCAAGGTTCTAGAGTCCTTGTATATCAGATCCTGTCGGCCTCCCCTTTGTAAACAGAGGGAATGCTTACTGGGTCTGAATGTTATTGGACTCTAGTTTCTTGAAAATCATTTTTTTCCATTCCATTCGTTAATTTAATTTACACGCTTTTATAAATTCAAAATCCTGGGGGGTAAATGTTGTTTTATTCTCGAATCCAAACGCTGGGACGTCATCCCTATGTAGTCGAGTCCACAACTACATTTATATTGGTAAATCACTGAATTAACATGATGATATATATTAGGAAGATTTGAGATAATTAAGCAATACATCAAGTCTGGAAGAAACCTCAACAGAAAGCACTGGACGGCCGTTTCGTCCTATATTTGGGACTCATCAGCAGTGCGCATCCACTACCTAGATTTGAAACCGGGACAGTTACTTTATAAAGCAAAGGTAGTGAATTAGACTCAATACAGCGCCGCTCGATCCCATATTCCGTGGTGGAACTTATCCGAGTTTTCCTTACCCATATGACTGTACCCCCACGAGCCACGATTACTATCCCCGAGTCGCGCCATCTAGAGCATTAGAAGCCGGTTCAAGCAAGGATATACATGTGACAGAAATTATTAGGAGGTTCAGTGCTTTCTGCATTCTGTTTCTTCTAGACTCGATGAATTACTTAATTATAATATAATATATATATATATATATATATATATATATATATATATATATATATATATATCATATCATATTTCTGTCTATATCTTACTGCTTATGCATATTTTCAGGATTTCTTAGGAAATATCATAATTCTTTCTTTATTTAAATCCGGTTCAACAGTTTAATATGCACTGTTATTTTTAACAAAATCAAAAATATAAGTTCTGTTTTTGAGTTTGTCTTGATAATTATCAAATATAGCCTGAGAAAGATTTGTAATTTTACAAGAAATTTCAATTATCGCGATAGAATTTCTTACATAATTCATTTTATCATTGAAATAATAGAATAATTAATATTTATGGCGCTCTCAGAAACTTTTCAACAGTCGGACTTACTTGTGCAACAATCGTATTTCTGAGTAGGTTGAAACTTTTCCTCCACGAATTCTTAATATGACTGGAGGCGAAAACTGGATTTTTTCACGTCACCTTTCACAAACACCCTCCACACTTATATATATATATATATATATATATATATATATATATATATATATATATATGAGTGTGTTTGTGTGTGTATGTATGTGTGTTATTGTAATATCTTATCTAGCATCTCTAATTGGATCGACTAGATATACACGGAACACCTGACATCTCCAGGTGAATGTGCATGTATTTGTTGCTGGTTTTTAAAAACTACTTTCGATCATCATTGGACAAACCTTTTCTATTGTTTTTTTGTTTTGTTCTTTTTTTTTTTTTTTTTTTGCATTTCGGTTGGAAGATTTGAAAGAAGAAGAAAATACATACATTTGAAAAATCCTGAAATAGTTTTTTATCTTCCTTTCAACAAAAGGGAAAATAACCCAACGCTGATCTGGGCTCGATGTTTGTCTGGAGACCAAAGTTAACGACTCAGATCATTAATACTCGGCTTTTCACTAAAAATGAAGTTAACATTGATATTTACTGAGTTTGTTTTTAAAACCTGCTTTCTCAATACAACGCACTTCCATAGATCAATCGAATAATAGAAAAAAAAATGCCACATCGAAGTACAGCAAATATGTCTTTTAGATCTACTAAAAAAAAAAGCCTGCGTCACTGCAAGATGTAGATTATCATGGCGCTCCACAGATTGCTTTTCTTTATCTTTGAACTGGGAAAGATACTAGAGTAGTTTTCTGTTGCTCTCTCTACAGCTTTACATTGAGAGTTTTCTTTCTTTTAGAATTGTTGCCACTTTAGGCTAGAGATCTGTTAAGGAGTTCTCCCTTTTTGACACAAATGGACTCACCCAGGGTATACATATACTACTGCTAGTTAATACCAGAGGGGGACGAACGAACACGAAACAGAACGAACGTAACGAGCAAGAGTCACAATGAGCAAGCACGTAGACTCAGTGAGAAGTCATACGTCGATACCAAAGACTGTATATATATATTTTGCTACTAACCCGCATTTCTAGAACTACTAACCTGCATTACCAGTTTGTATTATTACATTAATACATTTATTTTCCAATATTCCTTCTTGGCGTTTGTTATTTATTGGTACCGGATTTCATCCCGGAATCCGCAACAAGATCCAAGTTGACTCTGCAGTTTAATTCTTAGCTAGGTGGAGAAGAGACATATTCACACCTTTGTCCAAAGGCATTTTAGAGAAAGTGACTAGACCGGAATTTGAATTCAGCTCGTTGATTGTACTTTCTGGGCCAATCACTTTATGTGAAGCGGCCAACACTCTTTAATTTCCGGTCACGTGGGAAGTTTAAAAATTACTTGTCAATAGGAACGTAAATTAAAAGCACTTCTATTTATTATAATTTTATGCAAGAATATCTTATAGAGGCCGATTTTCTACATTAAAATTACACACAAGATACGCAGAATCCATAACAATTCTTTAAAAATACCTCGGCGTGGAATCATAGATAGTGAGGTATTATTACTGTTTTTCTTGTTCCACGTTGAGTGCTCTACAATTATGGTATTGTACCAAACTAGGCGGAACTTAAAAAATGCTTAGATTTTAAAATCTTAAAAGAAATGTCATTTTATTTTCTTCTGATATTAATCTTTTATAAATACAAACTACGCCATACTTTCAAAACTGCTGTTCATTGATATTTCGTCTGTATCTTAAGCTTACTACAGCACAGTATCAACTGAGTGGAAAGAAGATTGTTTAGCGGAAGCCACTAGGACGCAAGGGGTTACAGAAAATTTAGAGCAAGATCAGATTGAAGTGATAGAAGAAAGGATGAGGAGAAGGGCAGTGGATAGATCAAGGCAACTGGAGATGTCGATTGACATTACATTTGAATAGTTGGAGATTATAGCTCTCAGGGAAACTGGAATAAGGAAGGGAGTTCCACAGACGAGAGGTGCGAGACATGAAGCTATTGGAGCAGAAGAGACGGCGACATTTAGTAGTTTCGACAGTGAAAGGGTGAGAGCGGGATGCCACCCTAAGAAAAATGAAAATGAGTTTTCGGTAGACCGAAATTATACTCACACATGGCAGCAAGTGTTTGTCCGCTTTCTTTCTCATGATAACCAGTGAATGTGTGGCTTACCTTAAGTCCAAGCATAGGGTTTCAACGGAACGCAGAGCTGGTGGTGGGTGGATTGTTGCAGTTTTTTGTGTATGTTATGTACTAGTGAGCCAGTCCAAATGACTTGACTCATTTTATAGTCAACCAATAGAAGGTTAACCAATCAGAAGACGTAGAATATTCAGTCCGTCGTGTATAAAGGCGGCCATTTTGTTTAATGTCCAGTGCCAGCTTGTCAGGCGAAGAGGAACAGAAGGAATAACTACGCTCTGTTACTTTTACCGGGATATCCACTGCTAACCTGAACTACGCTTCCCTACTGTCTTCGAAATATTCACTGCTAACCTCTGGATTTTATACTCAAAGACAACCGTCATCATGAACAACAGGGATCAACGGCCCATCCTCCGCCCCTACCAAACCCAAGTAAGAAGAAATAGTGGTTTCCCGTCAACATCACCACTCCATATCTCATTTTTTCTCTTTTTTCTTTTGGCCTTATTTTACTTTACCGCCGCCCAGGTGAACCATTTCCTTCCTTTCCCCTACCGTTTTAAGAGCGCCATGTTGCCCGTTGAAGCTATTTTCTCCTGCAACATCTAGGCATAGACAAATAAACAATATTGGAGTGTATTAGTGTTCTAGTGTCTGCAAATATCTTAGGTAAATCCAGAACTTCGAGATATGCTTCTGTCTATTGTTTCGAAAGTGTTTCATCAACCGTTTTGCTTTCATACGATGAAAAAGAGAGTGGAAGGAATCGTCTATATATTCTCTTCATAAGAAGGCTTATTAGCAGAGGAAGTGTTTGTGACACCAAAATCCGAAGGTGCACTGGAATAGCAAAAGATGCCTTCCAAAACCCGAGTTCAAGTTGTAAGAAGCGCGAAGATTTAGCTAGAGACAAAGAACATAAACTTTTATGCAATATCAATCTTCCTATACAACAGTTTTAGAGAAAATGGAAACGAAAAAGGACACTTATACAGAGAATCAGAAAGAGACAACTGAAATTTCTATGGTATATCATATGGAAAGAAGGCTTGGAAAATGTAACACTCAAAGGGTATGATGAAGGCAAGAGAGATAGAGAAAAGTAGTGCATAACCCCTGCCTACCAAGCTTGTGTAAATAATTGATAGAACAGGGATTAGGAGAGATAGAAAAATGACAAACAGGACAGGAAGTTGTGGAGAGCCATGATCGCACACGTCCTGAAGGGACATGGCATATAAAAGAAGCAGAATAGAATGTGATTTCGTTTTCACAACTAATTCTATTCTACAATTTTTTGGGGGTGGGAGGCGTGATTGATTTTTTTAGCATAACGTCGACCCTTTTTTGGAAAAGAAAATGGCATTTGGCATGTTGATTCTCTTAGAAATCTTGTTTCTTCTTATCACTCTCTATAATCTGACTATCTTCAGCTATGATGGAACAAGAATGCATGACCAAAATTACGGGCTTTTTATGCACACCAGCATTCGTTTCAATTTGGTTTTCTCCACGACCGACTTTAATAGGTTTTTGAATATGACGGAACACTCTGACCATGACATTAATGAGCCGAGAAAATGATAGGTACTATACGACTTTACTGTTAGCATTCCACAAGTGAGACCAAGACTTACTTTTCAGTATCTTCAGCCTTCATTGAGTAAGTTACTTAATTACTAAAACCTCTGTTCTTAGTTACTTTCGTTTTCGCCTTGTAGCTCAACGAGGCTTGCTATGTCAAAAGAGAAAGATCAGGGTATTTGATCAATGTTCCAAGTGGTGATGGCCTTCCTATCTTGAAACTCAGCTAAATGTTACATTTTACCTAGACTTGAACACTAAACGCCTCGGTAAAAGACGATTCTATATCAGCCACGTGGCATCTTCAGTTGCATAACTTCTTAACCTCCCTCAGATTGCTAAAGAAGATTTCCCCACTGGACACCTGTAGAAAACGACAACCATCACACACAATCAGCGCTTTCTGACAGACATATGTCTTTGATAAGATATTAAAACAATTATCGAGACATACTATGTGATTCATCAACAACATATGGTAAAAATAAAATCTAATGATTGGTATTTATTGAAAGATTCAGAGTTAGTCAACCACAAATTTTCATTTGTTTTTGAAGTGAAAATTCACTTCTGTATGCATCAAAACTTTTGTAATTGGCTCATTTGAAACAACGAAATGTAAAATCATGAAAGAAAGCCTTCTTTTTCAGCTTCGAAAGTTTTCTGCGGAAATTTGTACTTAAATTGGGGACAGTGAAAATGATGAATTCTGAAGTGTGAATATGTAATTAAAACTTAGGTAATTGTTTGAAAATTAAGTAGTTGAAATTTGACATCTTTTTTTCCCAAATGAAGGTCACTGGCTTCGAACTTTTGCTGGTTCTATTTGGAAAGGTACTTTCTTTATGATTTGCCAGTTTTCAGTAAATCTCTGCTTCATTAACAAAGAATGATAATTTTATACCAGTTTTTTTAGGATTTTATGTACAAAAAGATTGCTATGGCGAATAGTCCGGTTCTTTCTAACTATAGCTAAGTGATGAAATTTTGGACGATTGGTAAAGTACGTTTGAAATGATAAGAAAAGCTGAAATCTTGCCTCAGAATGTCGTTCTCAAACTTTCATTCATTATTTTGTATTATTCCTTCACTTACCGCCAAAAGTTTTCATTATCTATGTATACAATACGACAAATGTCTTTGTATTTTTGTCTGTACTGTATGTAATCTTTAAGATCGAAAATGCAAAGAAGATAATCAGAGATATATCCCTTTTTATATCAATGTTGGTCTATTCCAAGTTGTTTATGAAACGCAATAGTTACAAGACTGACTCCATCAAGGAGTAGGTTACTATTATAACTGGGAAAATACTCCTCAAAATGACACGTGGAAACCTTCTAAAAATAGTAACGACTGAAAATAGGCTGTTAAAAATAACCGTAGGAATTAACTAGCAGATGTAATGATTCATCATACTGAATGAAAAAGATCGACATTTGTATATATTTTTTCCATAAAAGTGTTCTCGCGACGATGAAAATTCTGTTGATACGTGTTTCGCATAAAAGACCAAGGATGGACTCAGTAAACCAAATGGGTAAGACGATAAACTACGTCCAGCAGCAAGGAGGTTTTGAGGAGCGTGAAACAATCTCTTAATTGCTGGTGTTACCAGGTACACCCTGACCCGGATTAGTAGCACCTGTTAGGGTCCCAGCTATGGGTAAAATAGTTAAAACCCAAACTGTGATCAAAACGTGTAAAAAATAGTTTTTAATACATTTTTGTAAAAAAATATTAGCAGCAATAAATTTTTGAAGAAAACATTATTATCACAATATTTTTTTTTTAAAAATATTACCAGAAATACTTTTTGAAAAAAAAAATGCCAGCAATAAAAATATTGTCGGCATTAAATAACCTGTTAGGGTTGATATGCCTTAAAATATACCTAACCAAACCAAAATCAATAAACCAGATAATTCGATTTTATAATCATGTTATATATTGTTATAATAGCTATTGTTATAATAGCTATTATTATAATATCTTTTGTGAGAATAGCTATTGTTATAATAGCTATTATTATAATGTCTTTTGTGGGAATAGCTATTGTTATAATAGCTATTATTATAATGTCTTTTGTGGGAATAGCTATTGTTATAATATCTATTGTTATAATGGCTATAACACAAACTTAAGTGTGTGTTTAGGGGATAATTGAATGACGAAAGGAAAAAAACAATCTATGTTACACCTTTCTTCTTTCGAAAAGACTTCTTCAGACTAAAAAAAAAATATCTTCAGATACAGGGACACTTAATTTTAAAGTTTTCGTGTCCGTTATATCTAGAAGCATGAGCTAACCACCTCATTCAGTTTGTTGCTGCTTTTGTTTTTGGTTTTATTGCTATTGTTTTTAAATATTCCACACGTTAGGAAATGAGGTATT
>CAHIKZ030000669.1:670000-692500 GCA_903632075.3 Acanthosepion pharaonis | reverse complement strand
AGTGTAAATAATGGTAAGTCCAAAAATTCAAACAAAAATCATTGAACTTGTATTACATTTTGCATTTTTTGCATTTCTAATAAATATAATACACAGAAGAAACAGAAATTACAACATTGAAGAAGATCAAGGAATGCAACGGCCGCCGATGTAATGGATAAAACGATAGGATTTAGACTATTGGTGTAAATAACTAGTGGAATTAAATTCATTTCTTAAAATTTCTAGAATAAATACTGTCTTAGCAAAATTCTTTTACTTGACCTTCCAATGTAATAATTATGAATAAATGTGACAGGCAGACATAAAAGGTAATGTTACACAATGTGGTTAAATTCGTACCGTTATCTAATCTTATGACTCGGTCTGTGATTGACAACATAAGCGGTGTCCTTCTTGGTGTTTATCTAATAGTTTAAATTGTTCTTAATATTTGAAGATAAAACTAGAGATAAAAAAAATGCCACATTTTATTAGCTAACTCAATGTTTTCACAAAAAAATATTATTAACAAACCGATAAAACTTTTAGAATATACACAAATTCATATGAACAATATATCAAGTAAGTTTTAATTTATAATAACTGCCCTTATTTAAAAGATCGATGATAACTTAATTTGGAGTGTTTGGTTATATTATTCAAATAAAAGGAAATATATGTTTTATTTGCCAATAAATAAGATTTCAGCTGGAGAAACATATTTGATTAACACAATATACTAAATACAGGAATCAATTATAATTCTGTTATTTTACATGCTAATATAGATGATTTAATGTTCTATATCATCTTTGAATAAAGCTTTGCGGTAAATTGAGCTTTGTAGAATGAGAAGAATCATTGTCTACCATGAATTCCGTCCTTAAAGCTTCTTTGTTGTGTCATGAACCTATTAAAAAATGCCCAATCCAAGAACTTATAATCACTCCTTGTATTTATCTTGACATTGCCATCAGCTTTGATGAGCTATATGACATTAGTGTCTATAATACTTGTCCGAAATATTACTCAACCTTTTCCTTATCTTCTAAATCTGATTAGTTGAATTTTTTCCTGAAGGACCCAACCACAAATTCAACCATTATCATTTAAAATTTCTTTGTTAAAAGTCTACCCAATACAAGCTTCAAGAGACACTCACGATAGAGTATTACAAAATAAGTTTTTCTTAAGGACCCAACTACAAATTCAACCATTATCATTTAAAATTTCTTTGTTAAAAATCTACCCAATACAAGCTTCAAGAGACACTCACGATAGAGTATTACAAAATAAGTTTTTCTTAAAGACTCAACCACAAATTCAGCCATTATCATTTAAAATTTCTTTGTTAAAAGTCTACCCAATACAAGCTTCAAGAGACACTCACGATAGAGTATTACAAAATAAGTTTTCCTGAAGGACCCAACCACAAATTCAATCATCATCATTTAATGTTTCTGTATTAGATGTTTACCCAGTACACCCACGATAGACTAGTTTGTTCTATGGACGTAAGAAGAGGAAATACTCTGGCGAAAGTAAGTTTAAGACCGATGATTAAAGTTTTATTCTTTTCAGAATATGTTTCTAATAAAACAATATAAATTAGTTTTATTGTGTACATTTTATTCAGAATCTATTTCTCTTTCGAATGATGTAAAAATTGTATATTTTTCTACAACTTGAAAAATTTCAATTCTGAATTAATTTAAATTATCCAAATTTGCCGGCAAAATAAGTTCAAGACCGCATGGGTATTATGCAAATTATTTGCTAAATGGGTGGTCACATGACTGGTCATTAATTCATTATATAGTGTAGTAACTGAGCATTGTTATATAATTAATTCGCTATATACAATTGTTGCATCATTCACACTGCTCTCCTGTCTTTTGAACAGGAATAGAGGTGTATCCCTTGTTTTCTGTTTATGATTGTGTTTCTGGTTTCTTCCAAAGATTTTTCTTTCTCTTTCACTCCCAATAATGGCCTCTTGAGTCTTGAAGATAATATCTCCTTGATTATGTGATGTCTCTTACTCTTTAACTGTCTAACTCGAGTGGTTCTTGGGCCTTTTACAGAGAGGGAAAATCATTGTAAAAGAAAAACCGAAAAAATAGGGGAAGACAGGGAGTCACATACCTGTCTAGCTTGTATGAATGGATAGCAAAACGGGGACTGGGTGAATTGACAAAGAGAGAAAACTTCTGAGAACCACAAAGAATAGAGAGCTTTAGAGATTTCCTGATCGCTCATATCACGAAAGAAAGCGGCACATAGAATAAAAAGATGGTGATTGTTCTTGTAAGGAATTAATATTCTTTGATCTTTTGATTGTGGGTGTAATGAGAGTTAAAACACTAATATTGAATCTAGAGGAGTCTAATCCAGACCGTCTGTTGCTCCGGAGTCTGTTTCTGTATCAGTTGAGATTTAACTTTCATCTCTTATTCGCTTAACATACACATTTCTCTTCCTCATGTTTAATTAAATCTGGTTGTTTTGTTTCCTTCATGTTTTCAGCCAATGATTATGAAAATGTTCACTTTTCTTTCTATTTACCTTCGCAACACCAGATTCTTCAAATACCTTCTTGCGACAGGAGGTCTATTTTTTTGATATTTTAATTCCTGTTTATTTTCTTGTTCCATGTTTCATGTTTTTTCTGTGAACTCTGTTCAACGTTTTCGTATATTAAGAACTGTATTTACATCACACAATAACGTCACAATATCATGTTTCGCTTTTAAGGTTATTATTCTTATGAATGATAGCAATCTTAAGATAGCTGAAATTAAAAAAATAATACACTATTTACATTATTCGGACTATTGTCCTCATCTTTGTCGCCATATTTATTACAACGTTTCAGACTTCAAGGACATATGTGGATAAAGGCGTTGGTTACATCCAGTAACAGGACCCAAAGAGTGTGAACTCAATACCCGGTGAAGGCAGTGGAGAACTTGGAGAGGGGAATTAACAAGAGATAACTGATAACTGACATCTATTAAAACATGGAACGTGGAACTAGAACAGTCTACCCCAGTGAGCGAAATAAAGGTTTCAGTTCGACATTCCAGTTACCTGAAGAAGGCCGGATGGTGCAACGGCCGAAATGTTGTAACAAATATGGCGACAAAGATGAGGACAATAGTCTGAATAATGTAAATAATGAACATAATATCTCATCTGAGAAATATAGACAGATACTAAAAAATAATAGTAATAAGTTTATTATTATATGTATATATTTATTTACAGTATGATGAAAAACCCGTAAGTTTCATAATAAAATCTCACGATACTAAGTAAGTTATTCGAAATACGAGTATTTCTAATGCTGATATGGGCATGGCATATTTATTATATAAATACAAGGATACCTTGAAGCTTACCAACACATCTGTTATTTTAGCAATGATTTTATTAGAAAAACAATGATTTGTGCTATAAAATGTTACATTGCGTAACCAATATGTGTTATCCGCTTTCTATTTCATAGGATATCAGTTTTTTGTTACAGTGTGAAATAAAAATTCAAGTAAATCTGTGGTGGGAAATAAAAATATGTCAAGATATGTGCAACGATCGTTTCTTATCTCAACTCACTATGTTATTTTTTTCTGTCAAAATCCTTGTGTCATTTATTGCGTTCATCACTGAAAATTACAAATAAAAACGAAATTCTATATTTACAGAATCATTACTAAGTTAAATACACACACATACACACACAGACATATGAAGGGTGTTTCATTAAGACAGATTATATATAAGGGTGTTTCATTAAGAAGGGTCAAAGTCAGCAGTAAATAAATCAGTGTTATTGTTGAAGATTTATCTATTTGTCTATTGGAAGAGATTATTTAAGTCACGGCAATTATGCGTGAAAAATAATATCGCCCAAATCTGAAAGAAAAAGAAAAAATCATTACACGCTCAAGCTTAATTCACATTTAAAATCGGTCCAAATTATTGGAATACCTATATATATATATATATATATATATATATATATATATATGAAAAAAAAATATACATATATATATATATATATGAAGAAATATTGTCTTAGGGTGTGCTATATTTATGGGATAAAGAGCTTAACATCAGAGATAAAGCGTGTGTAAATATAAAAGTGAACGTTGAAGTCAACTCTTACATGATAAGTCTGTTTCATGCTAGACGCAATCGTAGCCTGACGATTGCGTCTAGCATGAAACAGACTGTCGCCTCTACTAATGTTCACTTTATATATATATATATATATATATATATACATACATATATATAATTATATATGTGCGTGTGTGCATGTGTGTGTGTATAGGCCAAAATGAGGATTGGAAAAAGTCACCTAATATTTAATATAATGTTATATATATATATATATATATATATATATATATATATATATATATATATATATATATATATATATATTTTTTTATAGAGAAGAATTAAAACTTTGTTACTTACAATTAGATTTTCAGTGTTTTTTTTAGAAAAGTAATTTGTTTTCTTTTTTTCAAAAAACTTCTTTTACTTTAATCGGTTTTCTTTAGCTTTTTAAAAAGTTTGATTTTCATTTTTTTTTTTCATTGGTACAAAACATATGCATCAACACGTGGAGAGAGACAGAGTTAAAAGCTTTAAAAATCACAATATTAAATATTAATTGCCCTTTTTTCCAACCCTCATTTTAGTCTATACAATAAGCTTTTGTACAAAACCTTTAAAATAAAATAAAATTACCACCCCATATATATATATATATATATATATATATATATATATATATATATATATATATATATATACTGATTACGTCAATGTTACCACGCAATAGTTTACGATGATGCTTGGTGCCTCCTTTCCCCAAACCATTTCCTCCTTTGCTACGACCAGGCATAATTCAGCTTGAGTGCGTGACACAAGTGACTCAAACACAATGAGAGTTGATCTCATTATGATTGCGTCTAGCATGAAACAGTCTGTCGCCTCTATGTGTTGACTTCAATGTTCACTTTTATATTTACATACGCTCTATCCCTGATATTGAGCCATTTATCCCATAAATATTGCATACCTTAAAACTATATTTTATATACATATATATATATATATATATATATATATATATATATATATATATATATATATATTTTTGGTTGGATATATGTGAGTTTGTGACCCTGGGTTTCACGCTTTAGCGATCGTCAGACAAACTGATTAATGTTTTAAAAATTTGGATTTATGTAGATTGCGTGTATTGGTGTTATTGTGGAAGTGGTGGGGAAACTTCGTCGTTTTGTCATTCATCGTACTAACGCAAACATCGATGTATGCAGACACATATACATACTTGGTCGTCCGTCGGGACTCATACATACTTTTAATAAGTACCGCGCATATAATATATAAATAATTATACATATATATATTTATTTATATTTATATACTTTTCTCACACACACACACACACACACACACACACACACACACACACACATATATATATATATATATATATATATATATATATATATATATATATATTAATCAGTTTATCCTAAGCAAGTCGATAACGCCACTATGGCACAAGGTTAGTGGCAGTGAAAGAGAATGAAGAAATTTTAGAGAGGAGAAAAGATAATAATAGAACAGGTTTTAGGAAGGCAGAAGATTGCGATCAGTGTTGAATTTAGATTTTTGAAGATTGTAGGCGGCAGGGGCGCGGGTTTCTACAGACGAGAAGCGCAATAAAAGACACTCTTAGAATAGAACTTACGGTTGCATCTATCTGTTTCAACAGTAAAACGATGGGACCTATTAGCCATCCTAGTGGTACGCTTAAAGTTATGCCGTCAGAGTACCAAGGAGGAAAGCTCATTAGAATCATTGTCATGAAAAATATTTATAGATAAATCATAAGCAAGCCACATCATGGCGCTGGGATTATGACTGAAGTCGAGATGCCAGGTCAAGAACTTTCTATGGATTTTGTCTCGAATCTCCAGATATATACTAGGAGCACTGGTCCAGTTATATCAGCGATATTCAATGCATCAATGAAAGGCGGATTTATAAATGTGTCAGAAAAATTGTCTGGCACGACACAGTAAACTAACCTTCTTAGTAGCAGATAATAATATAATCACTCCACATCATATTAGAGGAAAATGTGAGACCAAAAATGCGCAATAAGTTGCTGTCATGGTGGTTAGCATCAGCCATGCTGGTAATTAAAAAATAGCAATTACGTCTTGGATTAAATTTTTCACGCCATTCCTTGCCCCAGTTAACACCTAATTGAAGGGCATTTTCGAGAATAACTACCAGTTTCAGTTTGCCTGACCAATCGGACAGAAGTAAAAAGTTGTGTCATCAGCATAAATACCAAGTTGGGAATTGATGAAATCAGGATGGGCGTTGATGAAATGTGTGTGAATGCGTGTGTGTGTGTGTGTGTGTGTGTGTGTGTGTGTGTGTGTGTGTGTGTGTGTGTGTGTGTGTGTGTGTGTGTGTGTGTGTGTGTGTGTGTGTGTGTGTGAATGCGTGTGTGTGTGTGTGAATGCGTGTGTGTGTGTGATGCTTGTGTGTGTGTGTGTGAATGCGTGTGTGTGTGTGTGCGTGTGTGTGTGTGTGTGTGTGTGTGTGTGTGTGTGTGTGTGTGTGTGTGTGTGTGTGTGTGTGTGTGTGTGAATGCGTGTGTGTGTGTGTGAATGCGTGTGTGTGTGTGTGTGTGTGTGTGTGTGTGTGTGTGTGAATGCGTGTGTGTGTGTGTGTGTGTGTGTGCGTGTGTGTGTGTGTGCGTGTGTGTGTGTGTGTGTGTGTGAATGCGTGTGTGTGTGTGTGTGTGTGTGTGTGTGTGTGTGTGTGTTTCCAACCGCACAAGATCTGTCAGGTGTTATTGTATTTGCCAATTTCAAAGTTGTTTAAAATTGTTGCACATCCAGATCAAAATTGTGGATAAAAGCTAATTTAATCAGTTTATCTACAGTTATGTTTCTGTACAAGGCCCGGGGGCCACTCGAGGTAGAGGGTTATATTAAAAAGCAGTTTAAGCGGATAGAAGAGGAAGATAACGGTTAACCCTAGGCTACAACAGGTTAAGATTGTGGCGTTCGGGGAAACACCATCTTCGGCGTTGATTCTACAGAGCAGTTGTTCCCGGGAAGAAACTGTTCGTGTGGAACTTACTTCTCACCGATAGAATACGGGAGGACGGATGTGGATGATTTACTAGAATTACTGGCATTGGTGGGAGGATCCTAGCCGTGAAGCTTAAAAAGAACCGAACACTTCCCATGGAAGTAGCGACAGAGCAGTGACAGGCTCTCCACATCCCCACCTATGAGAGAGAGATTGGAAGGTGGAAAATAATTCGTCACCCACAAGAACGCGGAGACGCTTTTGGACTTTATTAAAACTGGAAAGGGCTGATGTAACTCTTGTAAAGGTAGAGGGTAGCAGGCACCCACTAGAGCAGTACAGAGCCCCCACCACCCAATTTTTCAAGCATCTTTTGCGATGGATCGAATGCATGATTTCCACTTGGTAAGTTCAAGGCCCAGTAGTCTCTCAAGTCACAGAACGGATGCCTCCTCCCCGAGGAGGCATCCGTTCATCGAGACTGGGGGTAGTTCGGGGTCCGATCGACGATAGTGCAATGTAACTAGTTTCGTTTTCGAGGCATTGAATGTAACCAGCCAGTTTTTCCCCACTGAGGTATTAGTGTTAGGGTGGATGAGAGATCAGCGACCGATCTCTGATCATCAAGAATCTTCGAGGTACACTCGTATATCGTTGTAACATCGGCTTAGATGTTCACAAATGATCTGGGAATATTATTAAATAGATCATTTATGTAAAGCATAAAGAGAGTTGGTCCGAGTAATAACCTCTGTGGACGTCTGTGTTGACCGCCAGGGCCGCGAACAACTCGCCGATAATAACTACCTTCACGGAACTACTTGTTAGGAAGTACTTGTTCATTGAAAAGACCTTTCCTGTGTTTTCATAGATGGAGAGTTTGAGCAGCAAACCTTTGCGCTACACCTTGTCAAACGCCTTTGGAATATATAATGATATGGTTCTCGAGGTTGTTTGCCGTGAAGAATCTCGCTGATTCTGTGAATAATGGTAGTTAGAACATCAGCAGTGGATCGGGCCGATCGAAACTCATACTGCTCGTCGAACAAGTGTTTGTTCTTATCTAGGTGGTCGACGACCTTTTATTATAGGATCAAAAAGCTTACCTGATGGGACTGAGGAGACTGATGGGTGTATACTGGGTGGGGGAAGAGCTCTCGCCCACGTTCTTGAAGACCGGGCATATGCTTGACACTTTACACAGAATTGGGAAGAATTTCTCCAACAAGCAGCGGTTAAAAAACTTCACTAGGACCAGGAATATTTCCAGGTTGAAATATTTTTATGGGCAACCACTGTAACTCTGTCTGAGCTAGTGGCTTAATAATCTCAAGGCTTTTGATAAGTCTTGAAACCACCCATTCTGTAATGAAAATATTACTAAGATTGTGCTCAGTGAGACGTGAGAAGTTGGGAAGGAGATAGCCTTTGTCATCTAATGTTGAATTCAATTCAAAGATAAAGGCGAAGGGCTTCGCATTGTCTACCAAGGAAGATATTACCTCGGGGCCATTTATAATAGTGGGCACAACCGCTCTGTTTTTGTTCATAATGTGGTTGTTGATCTTCCAAATTCACGTGGTTCAATTCGTTTCTTTTCAACCGTGGCTTGAACCGCTTCTGCATAGCTACACTTCGCGTTTTTCAGAACCATCTGCGGCGATTGCAGATGGTTCTGAATGCAGTAAGAGTCTAACTAGACCTCCTCTTGCGATAGATATTGAAGTAGTGTTTACGGTGAGTTATGGCTGCAGCGCCTTCAGCGGTGACCTGGTTATTTGGATTTTGTTGGGATTTTAGGTGGTATAAATACCCCCATTCTAGAAAGCATTCATTCAGAAACAAGAGCTGCAGTTTTAGAGGCAGCGTGCTTGAAGAAGAGTTTAGAAAAGAGCTTCCGTCATATCAGATCGAAAACTGTCCCAAATCTGTTATCGTGTAGCGAAGAATTGTTCTATCGAACGGCACACATGCCTTAGATTTGGCATCAATCTGGACACTAGGGAATGATCTGACGTGCCTAGGGTTGGGGTAAAACTTTAGCTGAGCATTTATCAGGGCAGGATGCTAGAAAGAGGACGAGGAGGTCCGCCTGATGTCCCGTCGCCTCGGGGACACGGGTGGGTTCTTCGATTGTCTCGGTTAGTTCATCGGCGATAAAGAATCCCGGCAATATCTGCCTTCTTCGTCGGTTTTGTTCAAGTGGACTAACCACTCTTTGTGTTGGATGGAAAACAGGGAAACTGAAGAACTGATCTTTCCCAGAGTATGGCTAATGTTGTAGAGTACTCGGACACTGATTTTATTTATTTTATTGTTTTTATTTTAATTTTCCTTTTTATTTTATTTATTAATTTTTATTTTATTTATTCATTTTTTTTATTTATCTTGTATACTTTCTTCGGTTGTAAAGTTTAGTATCTGAAGTAAATTTCATTACATTTGAGTCATGGATTGTTACGTGTAATGTTATTGTAGATAATGTAGAGATTTTCCAAGCGTAGCTTGGATGTGACACAAGGCCGAAAGTAGAGGGCACCCAGTGAGGATCGAACTCACTACTCATTAGTAATTGTGCTAGCGAGACAAGCTTGCTAACCATTACACCGCCTCGGGGTGCCCATATTGTAGATAGTGTAGAAGACATTTCTTCGTGTTTTCCTGCCTGCATTTGGAAATAAGACCTAATCTTTCGTTTAGCAGTTTATATTGTTATACAAAGGTACTTATTACTTTCAGGTAAAATGTTTCATGATTTTTTATTTGGTGTTGTAAACTGATGTACTGTTTCTTGTTTTCCATGTTATTTTTAGTCTGTTGTCTTTTGTATTTTTGAGGGTCCATAGGTTTTGAGAGTGTTGTGCTACATACATATATTTATTAGTTAAATGTCGATTTGTATGAGCAGCTTTTCTGCTTCCAGGGACCTTTTGTTATCCCTATATATTTCCGCTGGGTTTTCTATTGTATCATACAGTAAGTGTGTGCGTGCGCGGGTGCGTGCAAGTTAATATATCGGCAGGATATCAAGTTATTATTAGCTGAATTTTGATCTGAACTTTTCACTGTATAATGTTCGATATATATGACTATGATTCACCACTGAATTAAAGAAATATTACTTTTGCAAAATAAAATCTTTTTATAATTAGACTACAGATTTATTGATTTACCTATACACACACACATGTATATTTATAGAGAGAGAGAGAGAAAGTGAGAGAGAAAAGAGAGAGAGGGAGATAGTGAGGTAGCTGTACATGATGAGTATATTTAAATATATTGTAGTTAGGCAAAACAATCTCTGCCATATGAGACAAATCTCACACTGATTACTGTCACGAAGGCTTATCTTACTTTATCAGCATCCACATAGGCATTCACATATAGACCTGTCCCCTATAGGCATGCTACTTTCTCCAATGTCATGATCCCCTGCCCCACGTGATCCAATGATCTGGGTTAACGTATTTCTCAGCACTGATTTGAAGCTCCACTTTTCAAAGAAAATGGCCGAATTAAAAAAAAAAAAGATAATAATACACTGTTATTTTTCTGAAATATTTTTTAAAAACCTGATTTCTATTCTAAAACAGTCGAGACTGTCATATGAATCATATAACAATATTGTCAATGCCTTCATTATAAGTGTTGAGGTGTCCACCCCTTTTTTATACAAATGGACTCACCCAGTGTATACTTATACTACTGCCAGTGAACACCCGAGAACAGAGCAAGACCGAAGAGTCGAGTCCAGAGTGACAGAGTAAAAGGTTGTAGGTAACCGGAAGAGTGAGGGGTGAGGTAACAGCGTTGTAGGAGTCACAGTGAGCGAGCACGTAGACTCAGTAAGAAGTCATACAGCGATACTTCAATACCAAAGATTGTATATATATTTTGCTACTAACCCGTATTCCTGGAACTACTAACCTGCATTACCAGTTTGTATTATTACGTTAATACATTATTTTTATATATTCATTCCTGGCGTTTGTTATTTATTGGTACCGGATTTCAACCCGGAATCCACAACAATAAGGAAAACAAAATGAATTTATGAATTGAATATATTGAATACTGACTAATAAAAAACACGAGTCTAAAACTCTCATGCTTAAAATGATTGTTAAACTCCGGAATTCGTCTTCAAACCATAGCAGGAGGATATGTCCTTTTAGTCCTCTCCAAACTTGGGTTCTTCTTTTCATGAGAATGCAAGAGACTATCCTCTTTTTTCTCTTAAGTGAGTGTTTATATATTTACCTGTCAGGCGGGTTTTTCTGCGCATTGACATCCTAGGCACAACCAGGTTAACCGCGTGTTTCCATGTTGGTGGAACACTCCAATACTGTGATGCACGGATCTTTCAAGTCAACCTTCTGCTGCACCTAAATTCTTTGATGTTCCGATGTCATATTGAATTCAAAGTTTATTCTAGCATCATCTGAGATGAACTCACTACATATTGGGCCGTTGCAGATCAACCTGTCCCAGGAACAAAAGTTCTTCATTGACATTAAATTCGATTCAAACCATCTGCTTTGAATTATATTACAATAAAAAGGTATCGAAAATAAAAAGGAAGAGACTGTCAGTGGTCAGAAATTAGTAATAATTGTTATTGAGATAATACGGCAGTTAGATGTGTAGAGAAAATGCAGTTTCTCTGTTATTACTACTGAAAATCACTGTATATAAAGTAAAAGGAATTTTCAGTATTCAGGACTTCATGTAAGCGAAAAGGGTTATTATATGTTCATGTTATCTACGGTATATTATTCTGTTTGCATATTCGTACAGTTATATGGATTCGATTGCATGCACATGCCTAATATATAATGCGCATTCCAAATTTGTAAAATACGTTTATCTTAAGTAAAATGAATTTAAGGAATAAATTCATCTGTTTGTCAGCTAATATTAGAAAGAAACGTCGGAAGAAAACAGAATTTTCCCCCGCGACTGGTTTAGCACATTCTACTTTCAAGGATATTTTCCCAGTCCCGGAGATGAACACCTCTGGGAAAGCGACTGTGAATTAACTTTTAGCAATGAAATGCTTATCATATTAAGGTTTGGATGTTATTGACAAATAAATGTAATAACCATTTCACGCGGATAAATATATTTGTATGGATAGATACTAAAATTCATTAAATCTATCTCTGCAGGCAGAGAGACTAATTAGATAGATAGATAGATAGATAGATAGATAGATAGATAGATAGATTCTACCGACTGATTTCTATGAGATAAATATGAAATTATATTGCGTTCCAAATTTATTGCTACTTAATGCAATCTAAAGCTTATTTGTTTGTATATTTCGAGAACAGTTCAAGAGATTCCCTCACCTGACTTTGGGCGATTTACAATAGATTTATATGAACATTTGAAACGCCTATACTTAAAAAAATCAAAGTTCATTAAATCGTTGTTATAATCCCCAAATGTTTATTGCTTTTTAATCTGCAGATTTTAAACTGGAAGCATTACGACTTCTACGATTATTATTATAATTGTTCTTGTTAGTTAACTAGTTAGCACGTCCGTTACGCCTAGCTAAAACTCGTAAATAATGGACTATTCCGTTTTGATCACTAGGAAAGACGGAAAAGACCTAACAGAGATGCCGTTTGATTTCAACGACCAAAAGAAAAAAAAGATAAAAAGAAAAAAGAGATAGAGGAAGCAATTATGCTCTCATGTGTTTAACCTCAGTTTCAGTAAAATAAAATTATCAGTTTCAAATATTTTTATTTGTACCCGCTTACTTCTTTTAAATAATCACCTGCCTTTATACTTATGATTTGTATTGCTATATTTTATTAAAGTTGTTAAACTTCTAGAAGAAAAAACATAATTTAGCCATAGTTAGAGATAACAAATATACGAATCCCAATATATACCCAGACTGCTTGGCGTATATCAAGTACATTCATCACAGATATATGTACGCAAAATGATGACCGGTTTTGATAAAGCATATAATCTTGCAGGTAGGAGCCAGGTAGAAATATCTTTAGTGCAGGTAACCCAATATGCTCAGATCGTCACCGATTGATAGTGTTCCTAGATGTGTCTCCCAAGTGATTTTGCCTGCTTTATCCTTCAAGGTTAAGCAAGACAATCCTTTCCACACCCAGCCATGGTCTGCCTCCATTAATCCCTTATATGAACAAGATAAACAATCCGTCCGCCTCTTAGGAGACATGGTCAATTGGTTAGGCTCTTGAGACATAATATGTCAACGACACAACTGAAGAACATTTTTGTATGATGGCTGTTTTCTGTAGGCCTGCCATCTCGATCTAAATTCCAATTCTTCAGAAGCGCTTTTTCAGTTTTCTAGGTTTCTACACGCAGCCATTACTACAGGAATTCCTTTTATATTCTGCTTCCATAACGTCTTCAGTTCTTTGTATATTTAACTCTTTCAGTTTCTTTGGAGTTGATATGGTCCAAGGTAGAACCAATAAAGAAGAACTCGAACACGGGTATGGAATAACACAGATATATTACAAATAGGAATATATACAGAGAAGTAAGAAGTGTTAGTACGAACAATCAGGTTTAGTAGATAGAACAATGTAGTCTCGAACAGTATCACTATTCCAATGTCTTGTAAGTAATTGTCTGAACGCGACTCTGTACAGGACTGCCTCTGACTCGACTGACTGACTCGCTCGCTCTGACTGACAGACAGACTCCTGACGTACCTCACCCCAGACTTCAAACTGAACGGTATTTAGTCACCCCCCACCACGAGGGAATCATGTGGCACAAGGCCGGTTTAACGTTGGATCTCCAAAAATATGCCCTTTGAACCCGCATAAACGGATTCAGGGTCGGTTTACCTCCCTGAAAGAGACTCCACCCTTCGGCGTAGCCTCGTTCGGGTTCCTCCCCGCCCGAAGGCAGAGAGTTCAACCGATCAGCCGGTCGCCCGACTTCGGACTGAACTCCCTGCTTCCTCTTGAGGCGCAGTATTTATTATGTATGGAATAGTCCATTATGTTATTATGGGTAAGGTCCCATAACAGGAGTTCACACTTGTATCTTATGGAACATCAAGTCAATATTTTCTATTCTCCTTATCTATAACAATAAAACCAGATCATGGTACCTCAGTGACATAATCTGACTGGACTGCGAAATCCCATAATATCTTGTGATAGTAATTTTCTACCATAAACTGATGTTAATATTACTTCTCCTTTATGCTGAAGCCAAACTTATGGCATATTTTCTAATGGATTCTCCTACTGTTGTGGCTTTGTTAGGGCCAGAAATAAAGACACAAAGAGAGGAATTGAATTAAACAAATATATCAACAGAAACAGTCATACAAACATATACAAACGAGAGTGTTACAGCAAGTAATGTTCGGTCCGACTTTCACAGCTAACTGCTGGAAACTTCTCTCTCTAAAAGGCAGTACCTGCTCCTATTTATATCTGGGAGAGTCCATGCGTGCGTGGGTAAATTACCATATCACTTACCAATCCAATTATGCTTCTGTGACAACTTGGAACATTCACCGAAAGTGGTTAATAGTTTTATCAGCTTGACCACATATCCTGCATTTGCTTTATTCTTGTGGTTTGTCTATCCTGGCTTTGATTGCATTCATTCTGATGTTCTGCTCCTACGTTGCAATTATGACTGAATGTTTCTCTCTTTAAAGTAAATGTCCAGCAATTGTCTCTGTCTGATGAAAACTGGCAATGAATTGTATTTTTCTTTTAATTTGTCATGCCACTTCTCCTGAAGCTGCTTCTTTGCTACAGTCACTTCCAGATCCCCATCCACTCTTCATGAAACTGGCGGAAGCAATTCATGAGAACTCTTAACATAATTCTCAAGTCCTAGAACAGCCAATGTCACTTCTTCAAAAGCCATTAACCCTCTGCCAACTTCCTTTCTTGAAACACACAACCTATCGATATCACTGTTTTAATTCAGAGCCTTATGCGTATTCACCAGCTTCCGAGTTTCTATATCCATCTTCTCTAATACCATATTAATCCGGCCTGGGAATGCCTCAGAACAGCATAGCAAAGAAAATGGCCTCGTATTTCTTTGATAATATTTCCACCATTTAGTTTTGTTTCAAGTTTTTTTTTTTCTTACACGTCTGAAATACTCTAACCTATTTCTTTCATTTCATTATGCTTGACATCATTGTTCTGTAAAATACCAAAATGCTCATAGTTTTCCCCCTCCTACAAAGATTTCATGAATTCTTAATTCGATAATTATATTCCCTTGAACTCTATTATTATTATTAGCATTTTCACATTGATACGCGGTTATTATTGAGATTTGCTAATATAAAATAGCAGAATGTCTGCCGCGAATTGACAAAATTTTAGAATGTAAATATTAAAAGCGGTTCCAATCATATTTAAGATTTTTTAAAATCACATGAAAAATAATAGAAGCGAAATTGTGTGAATTAGAATTTTTTCGTGAAGAAATGTAGCAAACATGATTTCAAAACGTTGATCATTTAGTCACTATCGATATTCTATAAGAAAACTTATAAAAAAATATTAAGCGCAGTGCCAAAACTCTGTAAATGGTATATGTAATTACCCCAACCCGTTTTCCTCATAAAAGAATTTGCAATGACCCACCCTTCTTGTTGTAAGAAGGTAAAGACTGTTTCCAAGTTTAATAATCCTATTAGCAGTTAAGATTGAAGTTTTCTGATTTAATTATTTCATTTCTACGTTTTGATTTGAAAGAGATTTTCTACAATGTAAAAATGCACGGTTATATTAGGGAAATCTTAGAAGTGTCTTTGATATTTATTGCTTTATTGCCTGTAGAAAAAGTCAACTGTAGCAAGTCGTTTATAAGCCAAAAGAAATTTAGAAACGAAGAATTCCATATTTCGTTGTTATGAATCTGAGAGAAAAGATTCTTTCTTTATTATTATTTTGCGATTACCTTCTATTTTAAATATAATTACATTTCTTTTGTTTGACTTCAAATGAACGATACATGATTTTCCCAGTACTTTCAAAACACAACCACTTTTATCAAAACATTTCAATATTTATTCAAAATGCATCTAAAATTATTCAAAGGATACTTTTTATTTCAGTGTAGCTTCATTCAGGGCATAAATATCACTTGTGTTTGTTCTTTGAAGATATTTAATGTTATATAATATAGCTTAACAAAAGTAGCCACAACATGACGTGGAAAGATTGTATAATTTATAGCACAAAACTAGTTCTATAAATATATTCATTCTGTGCCTTGTTTTCTGCAAATATTGACTCACATCTGGATTAAAATTCTCAAGCATACTTTGTATAGACTCTTTAAAATCAAACGGTTAAAATGTGTACTTGATATATTTATTTCGTGGCATTTTTTTTAATTTCTTGATTTTTTGCACTGCTTGCGTCATTTCACGGAAAATAGATTTTCTCTGTGACGATAGCAGGGATATGTTCATATCGTTTAAGATGAGAGTGAAAATAACAATTTGAAAACAAAAGGTTTCTGAGTTTGGGAGAATATATTCAAAAGTATTTCTTTTATTTTTTTATTTTTTTTAATACGGCTCGAATTGTCTTAACGTATTTAACTTGTAAATAAATGGACATAGAAACCTGATTAAAAAAAAAAAAAACTTTTAACTGAATAAAAGTATATATTTTTTTAAGTATTTCAATGAAAGGAACCAATATTTTAAGTAAAAAGCCATACGTTTTGAATGAATAAGTTTATTTTAATATTGAAATGTAAATAAGTATGAAATAAACTGAAAGAATATAAATAGTAAGAACGTAATTCTCGTCCTTGGAGGCGATGTGGATCAGCAACTCATTAATCAGAAACTTCCCTCGGTGCTGACTTTGTTCCAAAGTCCCTATGAGTTTAAAGTCCAATATCCGGTTTTGATTAATATACATCATCATCTATTTATTTTTTTATTCTTTCAAATAATCTCTTCTGCAAATCTGCTCAGCGACGCGAGTTTGTTTTTAAGAAGTACGAGACAATTTTAAACGCCTCAAGTTGTTCAATAATTGATGAATTGTGTTAAACTTTATTTCTGATATGGCTTTTATTTTTGCCTTTATTAATCTCGCATGAATTTTAAACAATAAATCATTACAGTCCCAAGATCCCTTCTTGTGCCATTTCTGTCCTCCCGGCAATGTGCAATATGATTCTCTGTTGAACCGTAAATCTCTTCGTCTATGATTCACGTCAACATTTTCTACAGTAGATCGAAGAAGTTCTCTGTAATTGCTTGGAAATGGCTCTCGATTACGTTTCAGGATAATTGCCTCCTTATTTCAGCAAAAATGAATACAATCGAGCTGTTCATATAGTTTGTAATATCATGAGTAGGATTTATTAAAAAATACATTAAAATATTCATTGAGTAAATTTTGTTGGTAAGGTACTGAAATTAAACAATTATCGAGGTTGTATCTTAGCACCAACATTTGAATTTGGCATTTACGTAGGGAAGTTTTACATTTTTCCCATCTCTGCCTACTGACTTTATTGTTTCGCTATGCATTGTCGTTTATCTTATGATATTACTGTTTCGTTAGGTATTTCCGTTTCCCTTCTGACTCTACTCTTACTCTAGGTTTTGCCATTTCTCTTCTGATTTTACTCTTTCTCTAGGCTTCACCGTTTCTATTATGTCTTTACTGTTTCTGTAGGCTTCGCCGTTTTCCTTCTGACTTTACTGTTTCTCTAGGCTTGTTCGCGTCTATTTTGACTTTAGCGTTTCACCAGGCATGTCCGTCCAATTTTTACTTTATTGTTACTCTCAGTTTGCACGTTTCCCTTCTGATTATTGCTGTAAGATTTTCCGCTTCCCTTCTGACTTTAGTGCGACGCTAGGCTTTGCCGTTTCCATTCTGACTTTACTGTTTTTCTATTTTCCGTTATTATTCTAACTTGAGTGTTTCTCTGCGCTTTTCCGTTACACTTCTGTCTTCACTGTTTAAATTGGCTTTGTCGTTTCATTTCTGACTTTATTGTTTCTCAAGGCGTTGCAGTTTCTTTTCTGACTTTAGTGTTTTTTTCAAGTCTTTACAGTTTCTCTTCTGACTTTAGTGTTTTTTTCAAGTCTTTACAGTTTCTCTTCTGACTTTAGTGTTTTTTTCAAGTCTTTACAGTTTCTCTTCTGACTTTAGTGTTTCTCAAGTCTTTGCAGTTTCTCTTCTGACTTTACTGTTTCTCAAGTATTTGCTGTTTCTCTTCTGACTTTAGTGTGACGCTAGGCTTTGCCGTTTCCATTCTGACTTTACTGTTTCTCAAGTATTTGCAGTTTCTCTTTTGTCTTTACTGTTTCTCAAGTCTTTGCAGTTTCTCTTCTGTCTTTAGTGTTTTTTTCAAGTCTTTGCAGTTTCTCTTCTGACTTTAGTGTTTCTCAAGTATTTGCTGTTTCTCTTCTGACTTTGCTGTTTCTCAAGGCTTTGCTGTTTCTCTTCTGACTTTATGGTTTCTCATGGGTTTGCAGTTTCCCTTCTGACGTTACTGTTTCTCAAGTATTTGCAGTTTCTCTTCTGACTTTAGTGTTTCTCAAGGCTTTGCTGTCTCTCTTCTGACTTTAGTGTTTCTCAAGTATTTGCAGTTTCTCTTTTGACTTTAATGTTTCTCAAGTTTTTGCAGTTTCTCTTTTGACTTTACTGTTTCTCAAGGCTTTGCAGTTTCTCTTCTGACTTTAGTGTTTCTCAAGACTTTGCAGTTTCTCTTTTGACTTTACTGTTTCTCAAGGCTTTGCAGTTTTTCATTTGACTTTACTGCTTCTCAAGGCTTTGCAGTTTCTCTTCGGACTTTACTGCTTCTCAGGGCTTTGCTGTTTCTCTTTGGACTTTACTGTTTCTCAAGGCTTTGCAGTTTCTCTTCTGACTTTACTGTTTCTCAAGTCTTTGCAGTTTCTCTTCTGATTTTACTGTTTCTCAAGGTTTGCTGTTTCTCTTCGGACTTTACTGTTTCTCAAGGCTTTGCTGTTTCTCTTTGGACTTTACTCTTTCTCAAGGCTTTGCAGTTTCACTTCTGACTTTAGTGTTTCTCAAGTCTTTACAGTTTCTCTTCTGACTTTACTGCTTCTCAAGTCTTTGCTGTTTCTCTTTTGACTTTGCTGTTTCTCAAGGCTTTGCAGTTTCTCTTTTGACTTTACTGTTTCTCAAGGCTTTGCAGTTTCTCTTTTGACTTTACTGTTTCTCAAGGCTTTGTTGTTTCTCTTCTAACTTTACTGTTTCTCTAGGCTTTGCTGTTTGTATTCTGACTTTACTGTTTCTTTTCGCTTTGCCGTTTTTCAACTGCCTTTACTGTTAGTGAAGTTTTGACTTGTTCTCTTCTGAATTTACTCCTTTCTCTAGGCCGCTCCGATTCAATTCTGACTTTACTGCTTCTCTATTCTTTGTCCTTTCTCTTCTGACTTTTTTGTTTCTCTATATTTTGACGCTTCTATTCTGACATTACTATTTCTCAAGGCTTTGCAGTTTCAATTTTGCTTTTCGTGTTTCTTTCGTCTTTTCCGTTAATCTTGTGACTTTCCTCTTTCTCTCCTATTTGCTGGATCTATTCTGACATTTTCTCAAAGTTTTGCCGTATCATCTTATTTGCTGCACTAAAATCTAAAATATTTTCTGTTAACAAAAAGGTTTTAATTAGGAAAGAGAAAATTATGCAATTTTCGACCAAATATTTGTTTTAGCAAGCTTTGTTATTCTGTATGTTATACATCGAATATCAGAAAAAAAAGAAGATTTTCAGTGATCAGGAATTAATTCAAGTGTTACTAAAAGAATATGGAAAATTTTCTCGGTAATACTTTTTTGCATGAAAATATTAGAAACCCACCCACTGGCCTTAAATATTAGATTTTTCTGGGTTTGAACATTGACCATATGCAACACTTCGTATAACATTTTTTCTGACTTTCGTAAGTTTTCTTCATATATATATCCTTGGTGCAAACATATACAAACTTCATCTCTGTATTGTATGAAGACGCAAGTGCAACATCATCGGAAATAAAAGGTTTCCGTTAATTTGATTCCTTTTTTTTTCGTCGCTGTCAGGTTACTGTCTTTAATAACAAGGTTAACAATTATGGTAAAGGGTATTTATTGTTACTAAGGCCAGGAGGAAAAGACGGTGACAAGAGAGATATTTCTTGCTTATTTTCCGTCAGTGGTCGTGACGTGACAGTTACAATATATGTGATAATGGGACGAATTTCATGGAGAAGTAGAGCCATGTCTTATCCTAGAGCATAGGCAGCCAGGATCGGAATTTGATCTCGGTTTACTAGTTCCGTTTGCCGTGTTGATAACCGTTGTGCCTCCAGAAAATCTTCCTATATAATACAGATGTCTGTTGTGATCTAATAGTTGCATGATGTAGTTGCTTTTTGTGGTCGGTACTCGAGATTAAGCAAACGCATAGCTTTCGACTGTTGGTTCAAGATCCACTTTAAACATTTTCCGTTCCATTCAGCCTTGTGCCAAACTATGTCAAATTTCAGAACCGCCAATAATCTTTAGAACGGAACTTTCAAGACGATATACGTTGTTTCATTCTATCAGCAAACATTCGTTTCATTGAGGACATGCTTGCACTCGTTATGAGCAGAGACAAAGAGACGTCTGTTGCAATCAGACGTGTGGTTCTGATACAGATGGAAGAAGTGATTCATGCGAGATATGGCGGCCATGCATGCAGGTGAAAACCAAGGAGATGGACGCGATTTAACTTGGTATTACTTTGCTGGAAATAAAGCACTGATGTCGGCTTTCACCCGGGAAGAAACCTCAGACGCGCATTTTTTAACAGGATGATTAAAAACTTCTTTCATTGGGATGTGACGAAGGAAATCACGGAACGAGTCCCAATCTGCTCATTGATAACAAAAGAATATTCTGTTGGTAAGGAGGTTCTTGGCTGGTGGGAGAGCATGAGGAGATGTTTACATACAAACGATCAGAGTCGCCAAGAGAGCAGGGCTGCGTAGTACGACAAGACTTAGGGATAGAGAAAAAAAAAGAGATCGAGAAAAGAAGTATGTTCGTCAGCGTTACTAGGGAAACGTGTGGTGAAGTCAACCACTTGCTTGAGGGATTGAGACGTTAAGAATTCGGATGCCAGCGAGGTCAGTGACGGAGTGTTTAATCCACCTGGTATGCTGGGCATTAAAGTCGCCGAACACGAATATATTTGCCAACGGGTGTAGGGAGATGGTCTTGTCTATATTATTGTAAATAATATCTAGCATGCAACAGTCTTGAGAGAAAGGAGAACGATGGAGAAAGAAGAGATAACTGATTGAATTAAGTAATGAGGGGCGGAGACACATGTACGAAGGGTCTGGAGATTCAAGAGAGAGTTCCATAGCAAGCGGAAATGTTACCAGGACATGGATGTGGACTTTAGAGTCCGTTCTAAGGAGAAGAATGCAGCCAGGTATCGAGAAATCAGAGTGGAGATGATTGAAGAGTTAAGATTAATTTCACAGAGAGCTAAGGTGTCCGGAGACTTTTCGAAGAGGAACGATTCGACGCTGCAGAATAAAATGAATGTTAGAGAAAGAAAGGTTAAGGAGTTTAGATATTTTTTTAACTGGTTTACGCTTATCTGGTTGTTTATAATCATGGTGTGTTATATTGGTAAAGGAAAGGCCTAGGGTAATAGTAGCGGCCAGACATCTAATTTAAAACGTACAGGAAGGGAACTGACACAGACTGCAGCACAGTGTCACCTCAGAGTTGCCAAACAGGCGGTGCTTTCAAGGACAATCTTCCATGCGCCACATGGCATTGCAAGAATCCCGATATTACGCAACTATTGATCAAAGCGGCCTCTCAAGACGCTTCGAAAGAGTTCGGGCCCCTAACTATCAGTCGGGAACAGCAATCAGAAAACTGCCAACCCGGTACACCCAGTATGAAGAGACGATGCCACCATCTACACATATCATATAAAAGCATGATAGCACGACTTTTAAGGCCTGAGAAAATGAAAGGAACCGAGACATCGTCCTAAATAGGAAGCTAGTTATGAGCCTATACTCCCGTTCAAGAGAAGTGGAGAGCAGTATTGACAGGGCGATAGGATAGCTTATCTGCTCTTATTAAAAAAAAAAAAATGGAAAACAATCCCGGGTTTGACTTCCAGGTAGATTATTTTAAAGATTGAGCTTTCTTTCAGATATCTTTTATGGCGAGTCAAGCTGCGGTTCACAGATGCCCAGGTACAAACATCTATACGTATCTATGCGATATACAAAAATAAATATATTCATTGGGCAATACCAAAGCCTATATAAACGTATACACACGTTCTTTTTCAAACGCACACACACAG
>CAHIKZ030000669.1:650000-665000 GCA_903632075.3 Acanthosepion pharaonis | reverse complement strand
AACACTTATACATTAACAAAAACAGTACAGATGTACACACACACACGCACACACATATATACACGCAGACGCGCACGCACAGCCACAGACCTACAAAACGACGCACACATATCTAAAAACTGCCATATACACATACGAATACACGCACGCTCACATACACGTATATTTATATACGTGTTGGTATTTGTGAGTGTGTACACATACGTGTGTATATATGCGTGTATGTGCGAGTACACAAACCACTCATGCGCATACTCATTCCTATGTTCGTTATATACGATTCGCGCTCCATTAACTGGGAAACCTGTGAGTTGAACGCGTTATCCCAATATGGTAGATGTCCGCAAATACAGAAGTCTGCTTAAAATGAATACATTGATCGCTTTTATTTTAAAACCGTTCCAACCAGTTAGCGTCAAGGAATGGGATCTCTTAGAATTTAAATGATCAACTCATAGCATCAAAATGTCAAATTTGACGGGAGACATCCAAAGATATACTTCATTTTTTTTTTCCTATTCTCCTTTACCTCGGCTGCCATCCCCGTTAGATACTCAGAGTCAGTTCCTTATCTGCCACTTAACAATGCCAATAAACCGTTCAGTATATTATCGACCTGTGTATGCAACAGCACGCCCTCTTTCTTTCTTTCTTTCTTTTCTCTTCTCTCTCTCTCTCTCATGCCTTACTGTTATGACACGTTCATTTCTTTTACGCTTCTTCACCAACTGAGTTATTCACCAATACTGATTCCTTTGAAATTCTCTGTTTATTTCCTTCTTGGACGTACTTTGTCGGTGCCAGGCCGTCTCTAGTGGCAAATTACCACGTAGCATCTTTCCGTCAGCCACTCAAAGGTCTGGTTGTTATAGTAGTTCCCTGACGCTTCAACCGCCACAGTTTATTCCATTTGCAGCTCTTAATATAACCCAAGCCTGCGGCCGGCCTTCCATTCCCACACAGCCATCCCGGCTTTCTCTTGTTTCCACCCATTTCCTCCGAGAGCCTCACCCACTGACTCAGCTCCACCCACTTGGTTTTTCTCATCCCTTCGTCTAAATTGTTTTCTCATTCTTTTCTAAGATTCCGCATCCACAAACACCGATTATTTCAATTCTTTTTTTTTCTATTTCAGCTATTCTCCCTCTCTCTTTCTCTTTCTGTCTCTCTCTTTCTCTCTCTCATTCTTTCTCTCTCTCCCTCTTCTTTCTCTCCCTCTCTCTTTCTCTCCCTCTCTCTTTTTCTCTCTCTTTTTCTCTCCCTCTCTCTTTCTCTCTCTTTCTCTCTCATTCTTTCTCTTTCTCACTCTCTCTCTCTCTCCCTCTCTCTTTCTCTCTCTCTTTCTTTCTCTCTCCCTCTCTCTTTCTCTCTCATTCTTTCTCTTTCTCACTCTCTTTCTCACTCTCTTTCTCTCTTTCTCTTTCTCCCTCCCTCTCTCTTTCTCTCTCTCTTTCTCTCTCATTCTTTCTCTTTCTCTCTCTCTTTCTCTCTCATTCTTTCTCTTTCTCTCTCTTTCTTTCTCTCTCTTTCTTTCTCTCTCTTTCTCTCATTCTTTCTCTTTCTCATTCTCTTTCTCTTTCTCTCTCCCTCTCTCTTTCTCTCTCTTTTTTCTCTCTCTCTCATTCTTTCTCTTTCTCTCTCGCTCTCTCTCTCTCTCTTTCCGTCTCTCTCTTTCTATCTCTCTTTCTCTCTCTCTTTCTCTCTCTCTTTCCCTCTCTCTCTTTCTATCTCTCTCTTTCTCTCTCTCTTTCTCTCTCATTCTTTTGCTTTCTCTCTCTCTTTCTCTCTCTTTCCGTCTCTCTCTTTCTCTCCCTCTCTTTCTCTCTCTCACTCTATCTCTTCTACAGATTTTTTTCTTACTCTGAAAAATAATGGATTAACAATAACAACGCAGAAAAACTGATGTTAAATGAAACAAAGCTAGTAGCGTCCTTTCTCTGAAGATTGTCACTTGCCTAAAACTCACAGTTATACCAAACGGCGAGGAAAAAATATTTACATATATATTCCTAAAATTATTATTTTATTTTTTTTAATTTGAAGCCGCTGGTTCTAAAACAACATATCATCAGCTAATTCATAAAACTGTTTAATCTTGATATTAATGGCCGCTGTCCGACACCAATGCTTATCGTACAACTATCCACGTATGCACTAATCTTAAATAATTCCGTAACTGTCAGGTACCTGGTGAGGATCAAGGACGCCGCACGTACAGTTCGCCAACCCTTTTATATTTATTAAACATCGAAGTTAAACTGAATTTGCAATATTTTATACTCGCTCAAAAGTTAACGGCTATATTTGAATTCCTATGGGATGAGTTGCCCTGAAATCGTTCTAAGATAAAAACAGAGTTTCTTGTTATTCATCAATTTTATTCGACCTCACTCGAGATCACAGAGTTCCCAACTGATTGCTTCAGATAATTGTGAACGTCATAATCAATGCATGTGTAGTATGCGCTTTGCCAGAGCTATTTAACTCAAAGTTCTTCTTCTCCTACACTGGTTACCAACCGCGTCTTGAGACCCTAGTCTGACATGCTATTTAACCCAGAACTGGGGTTATTAATAATAGCGAATCCAGTTAGATATTATCTCTCGGTGGAGCATGTGGTTAGGAGAGTGAACGAAACAGAAAATATCAAACTGTTTATTATTGTATAAGATTTTATTCTATCAAATTATATGTTCGATAATATAAAAACGATGTGAATTCTATATTTAATGATTGTAAATACAGATTTCTTTTTTACATGTAACACTAGATAAAAATCCAATATGGCTCATACAAAACTATCAGAAGGGCAGTTAGCAAATAATGAAATTTTTGACGATAACACTAAACGAGATGTTCTTTGCTCGGTCGGTATTTTGATTATTTCTTTGTATATTCATATTTATCTGGTTGGCAAGATATTTGGTTGTTTTTGTTTAGCGGCATAGCAACACCTCTATGGGTTATTTAATGCCGAAATCTAGATATTTTTGTACACAGATAATAATTGTTTAGTTGCACAGGTCTTACTAATTAACCCATAACTGGGGGGAGAAGAGGTGTATTCATACCTTCCCCAAAAGTATTTGCTAGTAAGCGAATATAACGACCCCGACCGGAATTGGAACACGGCTATCCGATTTCCAATTCCGAGTCATTATCCGTTACACCACATGCATATCCGATCTTAAAGTACCTAGTATTTCCAAGCGGCCACCCATCTGGGTACTGACCAGACACGACATTGCTTAACTTCGGTGGTCGTACAGGAATCGGTGTTTCAACGTGATGTCCCGTAAGCCCCCAAAAGATTTTGTGGGATATACGCACATATATATACGCAATACAAAATACAAATGCATGTACACGTGCAGTTCACATACAGACACACATGTAGGTACAGAACACGTTCCACTTATGAAAAATCATTTATTTTACGCAACAAAAATTTATTTTTGAACACAAACTCCTTCCGAGTCAAAACACTTTATTAAATGAAAACAACCTTTGAAAATAACGTATGTACTTGTGTAATGGGTGTTGAATATTTTAAATAGAGCTGTACATTTTGACTACAGTAAATGCATATATAGTTTGGTCAACGGCGTAGTCAGGTCCAGCAGTATATACGCTAAATTTATATCCCGTTTATGATACAAGCCCTATTAAAATTAGCTTCAAAAGATACGCAAGTATATAGGGTAAATATTTATACAAAAGAAATTTCAAATTAAAGATTAGGCTACAGACTTTTGGTCTACCCTCACACACACACACACACACACACACACACACACACATATATATATATATATATATATATATATATATATATGAAGAAATATAGTCTTAAGATGTGCTATATTTATGAGATAAAGTGCTCAATATCAGGATAGGGCGTGTGTAAATATAAAAGAGGCGAACATTTCATGCAAGATGCAATGGACAGTCTATTTCATGCTATTGCATCTAGCATGAAACAGACTGTCGCCTCTAAGTGTTGACTTCTATGTTCACTTTTATATATATTCATCCACAGACTGTTACGCTGTATCACAGATTATCCGTGTGACTAGACATGAGATTGCTTCAAGCCAGGATCGAAACACGACCGACTTGACATCTCACCGTTAGGCTATCAGCGCACATGACAATGTAGGAAATGTTTTCTTGTGACACGTTTTGTCCTTTTTTGTCATGCGTACGAACGAGGGATGCTGGGAATTTAAAATTTGTGTTTTTTTATTTATATTCAAGGCGTAATTTTTCCATATACATAAATATATGTATATTCCATATACATATATTTTCACACACACACACACACACATATATATATATATATATATATAATTTTTCCGAAACTGACAATTTGAAAATGTTGAAAGTACTTGGCTTGCCAATTCCACCTGACAATAACGCAAATATAAGGAACGTATTATTCAAGGAAGTGATAGAAAGTTAATATCTTATTAACTCTTGTTAGCGAAGTGATTTCGCCATTAATCGCATTAACATTGCTAATTAATTCTTTGTATAAATGACTTTTTATGATATAATATATAAAGTTGCACACTCTGATATTTATATATATATATATATATATGTGTGTGTATAATATATATATATATATATATATATATATATATATATATATATATATATATATATATAAATTCTATATATATTTTGTATATGCGCGGTGCTAGTTGGAAAGCGCTCAGTATCAGTGGTAGAGCTAACATATTTAGTTGAAAAATGATATGAGATTGTAACCTGGGTTTCACGCTTATGCTATCCTCAGATGAAACCCAGGGTCACAATCTCATATCCATTCGGCTATATATATATATATATATATATATATATATAGAGAGAGAGAGAGAGAGAGAGAGATGAAATTGCCCTTCATCAAATCTTATAAAAAGGTGATTTTTGCCCGTCACGCTTTGTCAGCGTGTGACTTTGCATGCACAATGTCTTTGTATATGTCTGCGTTTTGCATACATGTGACGTCTTGCATGCATGTACCATTTAATGCATACAAAAGCACACAGACGCAAACATACACACACACACACATACACATACACATACACACAATTTGAATGAGTTTAAAGTAAGATGATGAAACAATACATTCCCTTCCCACTCATTCAGGTCAGCCATTCTGTAGGTGAGCAATAAAAAAAACATAAAGTTGGAGACTATAATGAAAAAAAAGAAAAGAAAATATAAGCTTATCAAGAGTTTAATTTTGTCAGACTGTCTTTTTGTATAAATGTGTGTATTGCTGTAGAATAAAAACAAAAACAGTTTTTCTTTCCCGTACCTCCAGTGAGATAATTTTAGTATCTACTCGATAATTATTTCAATTCGTTTCTATCTATTGATATCAGTCTATTCATAACCATTTCGTTCTGTTCATCTTCATAATATATCTGTCCCTTTACATCTGTTTATTAGTGCCTATAACTCTACACCATACTGATGGCCAGAGAGTAAGTATCCATTTTTTTCACTTCTAACGATAAAGTGAATTAAGGATAAATTTTAAAATTTAACCTAAAAATTACTTCTTTTTATGTGCCATGTCCTTTCAGGGCGTAGGCGATCATGGCTCTCCACTTTATCCCTTGTAGCTCTCAACAAGTTCCTTCCCTCTGCTTCCTCCCCGAGACCACGTTCTGTCATCCACTTGCTCAGGCCCGCCAAGTATATCATGCGTTGCTTTCCCTTGTCTCTCTTTCCCTCTATTCGACCAGTGAGTATCAGATTCTCCAAGCCCTTCTTTCTCATTACGTGTTCTAGAAACTTCAGCTGTCTCACCCTGATGTCAAATATAAGCTTCCTTTTTGTTTGCATCCTCTCCAGGACCTCATCGTTGACACGCTCGGTCAATGATAGCCTCAGCATCCTTTTGTAGAGCCACATAAGAGAATTCAGGTAAAAAGGTAAAAAAGTCGAATGAGAAAAAGTGCGATCAATTTCTTGGCGAAAACCCCCTGTTAATCTTAAACCTAACAAATCAATAATTATAAAATGTTATTGAACGTTTCGGAAATTATTCACTAAGAATTAAAATATATTTTTTCTATTTTTCTTTTCTTTTATTTTTTGTTGCTTATTTATTATTCTTTTAGGTCTGTGATTGAATTCAAATATACATCCGCACACACAAACGTACATAGGCACACATTAAAATTGAAGTGAACATCTATGTCACGAGGATTAACCTCTGGGTATCAGAAAAAGAAGATAAATCGAAATGTACGGTTCTTGGGAGTCATTTTATAAATCCTTCTCTATTTAAACGGAATATATTAGGTACCAATAAAGAAAAGTAATACCTAAGGTTTAAAATGAATTTTTAAAAATGAAAAATCATTCTTGAAACTCTTATTCTAGTTTTAATTTTAAGCTAATAAATTAAATTTAATATTTCTTTTGCGCAAAATACTTGCGCTATTTTAAAACGAATTTAAATTGATTAGAATGATTTTTAAATCGTTAAAGATGGATGATTTTTAGCCATATTTACAAATATATTAGCACAACGTAAGTCTCATTAAAAATATTAAAAAATTTTCAAAAATAAAATATACTTTTCTGAAACTTTATTTCAGGAAGATTACTTAATTTAAAGTTTAAATCATCTGATTTAAAACAAATATTATTTGCTTTTAGTTTAAAATATCGCAGAAAAGCATTTTTTTAATACGGTGGTGGGTGTTAGTATGATGTGTTGACAACTATTTTGATAGAATTATGTTTGGGAATTTTTTCTACGAGGGACATATCTGTAAAAATAACTTGACTACAATGTGAGAGCCATTTTACATAAATGATAACTACCCAGTAATCTTAGAAATTTAGGAAAATATTCTAAGTAATCTAATATTTTATTGAATTTTAGGTACTTTGATTTTAAATTTGCTACAGTCCCCGGTTTTATTTTCGGAAAATGTCATGTATGGACGTCCGTATTTACAAAAGTCTGTACTTTTATGCACACACAATAAAAACATATTCCAAATTCTTTTTTTAAATACTTGGGTGGGATCGGGGAATTGTAGTAAGCTTATAATTAATAAATATAGTTTTTACTTTTTTTAACAATATCACTTAACCGCTACAAATTAATGCGGAATTCTAAAAGTTTTCATAAATTAATCTAATTTACATTTTTTTAAAAATTAGAACAACTCTTGTAAAAATTCATTATTCATCGAAAAAGTTTTTTTTTTTTTTTATCTTAAGACAATAGTGTTTATAATATATCTTATTCATAGAGTCAATTAAAAACTTTTCTAATTAAATAAGGTCTTAATTTTATTGAATTTTTTTTTATTTTACGAGCCAGAAAAGGTTTTCTGTAACAAGGTGTCCGGTTTTACAAAAGAATTGATGATTTAAATTCTCCAAAAACCTGGCCTTATGACTAATGTAAACATGAAGCCCTACAAAAATGTATTTCTCGAAATAAATTCGAAAAATAAAAAATTTAAAATTAAGTGAAAATTATAAAATTAAAAGAAAATTTAAAATTAAATAAAAATTATAAAATTAAATAAGAATTATACAATTAAATAAAAATTATATAATTAATTAAATGAGGGTTAACGGATATTAAAAAAATATTTTTACCAAGTTTATCTAAAACATACATGTCTAAAATAATTTAATTCATTTGTTAATAATTCTTGAAAGTTTCATTAACATCCGACAATTATTTGATTTTTGCAAGAATTTTCAAATCAATGCGTTTTTCAACGCAAAAAGACCCTAAAATTTTCTATACTAATTTACTAATACACTCCTTGACGTAAGAAAAAAAAATAACCCATATTTTGAAGGTTCTAAAAAAGATTCAAAATATAATCTAATGATCAAAAAATTCTTTGGTCATTCCTCTTAATAATGACAAAGATTTTGACGATTATTGGGACATTTTTTTCATTTTTTACCGAATATTTGGAGGTACCTAGAATATATTTAATAATTACTTTCCATTGCTATTATTATTCCATTTCCATTAATACTACAATTTAGAATTTAAATACGATCATCTTGCCGTCAGCGAAGCAATGGATACCGGACTAGTGTTTATAATAGTAATTTATTTCTCGGAAACTGTTTCGACTCTTGGATTAGTTTAGAGCAAGGCTAATTTGGCTAAAAAAGAACTAACTTGCCAGGCAAAAAAAAAAAAAAAAATTTAGGTCACAATAATACATCGGATGAAATACAGGCTCAACTTTTTTTCAGCGAGACGCGAGATTGCGAAACTGTGGCTCATTGTAAGCGAGCATCCAATCTCATACCTACGTCGAGAAATAAATTTAAATATTTTAAATTAGTTATTATTTTTATTTAATAAGAACTATCATTATTGCTTTGTGCAGTTGGCGCTTCGTACCAAGCACCTCTAGTCCGCTGTCAAGACGATTGACTCTACAACTCTCAGAAAAGAACTCGGTACAGACACACTGACACATCACTTAGTTTTATCTCTTAGAGTAATAAAGCTTGCTTTGCTCTTTCCATTGATCTTTGTTCATTTTTATGTTTGCTTTCAGATTATTTTGTTAATTCCCTATTTTTCACACTTGTCCGTCATAGTTGGCACGCTACATTCCTCAACCGCATTATGTCTTAACTTTAATGGCGATGTGCTTTTGATTCTATCTCTATTTTTGCTAAAAGGCTTTTCACCCCATCGTTATTCATCGTTTCATTCCATTTGCGTTGTCCTAAGGTGAAATTCTTGAACTCTTTCCAGTTCTTCATGTTTTATTTTGAAGTTCTTCTCCGGAACTTTTCAATTGAAAATGACTTTTGATTTATTTCCGTTTATTTTCAAGCCTTCACGAAGATTTGCTTTCTTCGAATCTGTCGCCATTCCATGTAATTTACTGGATAATTTTTATATATGTAGACTTAAAGCCATATCACGTTGATTCCCGTTACTTTCACTGAAGTTAAGAAACGCCGTGCTTGATCAGAATCTAAATGGGTGTCCGCATGGAAATACCATGGGGTGTAAGCTTGGATGCGCGGATGGTGTAATAGATAATGGCTCAGAAATGTAAATCGGAGAGCCGTGTTCCAATTTCAGCCAGGATCGTTATCTTTACTTATGCGTACTCTTGGGAAAGGTATGAATCCACTACTTCCCTCTCCAGCTAGGGGTTAAATAGTAGTAATTCTATCAGTAAATCATTATGACCTCAAAAAAAATCTTACAATGTAAAAATATTTTCTGGCTTTAAATAAACTGCAAAAAGTCGATAAACCTTAAAAATCAATCAATCTGCTATTTATAAAATGTTATCAGCAAATTGTAGATAGTTTAAATACCCTTCCATTCTTTTCCACTTTATTTTCAGGAAGATAATTTTAAGGCCTGCTGTAAACAGTCGAGAGGAAATCATGTCACTTAATCTCACTCCTTTTCCAATCTTTATTGTTATGTTACTTTGTGTAGCCCATTTATTGCTGTTATGGTGTCTTATATATTCTCAAGGACATTTATAAAATTTTCATTAATACTCGACATCGGGAATTATTAAAGCAATTGACTCTAATTCGCTAATCCAAATACGTCAAGTAGTTCGAATGGAGATTTTGTCCGTGACAAAAACAGGGTCGTATATATAAACAGAGTGAAAAAGGATAGAGGCATAGAACTTATTTTAAATCATTACATGAAGAAATGAATTCTGGGATATTATCGACTATCTAAGTAGTTAAACTGAACGGGTATTATAGAGTAGTTTCACAGCAGAGGCTTGTATTTCACTAAGTCGGTCCTAAAAAGGTTCGACGTACAAAGCGTTAGGAACTTGATAATGACGCAGCAATCTAGTTGCGGTGGTTGATACTTTAATGTCTGACATCGACTAACTGAGTAACTCTCTGAGCTCCCTGGCGGCTGCTACTACTTATTATAGGTGGGAGAGTCTATTATCTATAGAATAGGTGTGTTCCAGTATAACAAAGGGAAACTTTTTAGTATATCCATCGTAGTTGTATAGATACCTGCAGTAGAATGTATGGAAAAAGAAAATGAAAAGTTTTATAAGGCTCAATGCAAATCGCAGGAAATTACAATCTGCATGTCAAGGTATCGAAGGAGAGAGATGGTGAAATAGTTGGCAAATTCGGACTAGAAACTCGAAATAAACTCTGAAAAAATGGGTCACGGCGAACGATTAAGAAATAAGCAACATCTAGTTTCAAAAATAGCCGAGGCGTATATGGACACAGAGAAGCTAAGTAGAAAAAACAAAGAACGAAATCGTCTACACAGCGATCAATAAGAGATTCAAGAATGCTGTTTTACGCTCTAAAACATCTAGATGCTGACTACTGGAACGATTACCTTCCAATGATATTGTTGTGAGACCGTAACATACCTACAACATGGACTCTTCCAGGACTATATAAAGTATGAGATATAACACTCTAAGAGAAGAGGAGGAAAGAGAGAGAGAGAGAGAGTATTCTAATACCGTATTATCAGCCGCGTACGACTACCAATATTGGACACTAGCACATAGTAAGCTCCGCTTATACTTACACTATCTTTGTAACCTTTTTGTTTAATATATCTTTCTTACCTCTAATCCATGTTCCGTGTTTTCCTTCTGTGGTCCCGTCTTTGGGCCCACATCAGATATGTAACCTTCGGGTGAAACTACGGTAACTGAAAAGGGTGAAGACAGCATCCAGGTTGCAATACGATAGAATTCTTGAACGACCCGAATGTGAATGAGAAGTATACGGAAAACTTTAAAAGCAGATAAAAACGAACTAAATGAGAATTGAAATTCGAAGTGGGTCACATTAAGAGAATCTTTAGTAACATCATCAAAAGAGGTCATCCCAAAGAAGAATGGATACAAAAAAAAAGGAATGGGTGACAGATGAAATTCTCGACATGATAAAAAGAAGACAGCAAAAATGCCAAAGTATGGCACAAAATAATGGATATTGCATAAAGAATTTATGAAAAAATGCAGACAGGCAAAAGAGAAATATTAGTTTGGTGCAAAAATAATGACGTAAGAATGTCGTTTTTTGACGTTAAAAAATACGTCAAAAGACGACATTATTACGTCATTATTTTTGCACCAACCTAATAGTTCAGCGAAAGGTATGCAAAACTAAAATCAAAAGTATCACGGATAAAGCAGCAGATACTCATTTATCAGCAAATGATGTTAACACCTCAAATTGAGTGAAAAGAGGCGGAATAGAAAACTTATTCTTATTTAGTAAGCCAAAATGTTGGTTAACATCTCAGACAAAAAAAATGCCAATTGTCTTATACGACAATTGTTATCGTTTGTATATAGTACAGTCTAGTTTTCATGATAAAATTTGCACAGTTCTATAAATGAAAGATATTGGATCCCGAAAAATATGCTGTCCATTTAAGATTATCCTGGATCGGAGAGGTTGATATGTGATTTGCTAAACAAATCTCTGCCAGCGTTAGGAATTTCTATTTTGCTGCTAACAATCGTTTTCCCTTCCCAGCCAATGTTAAAAGATATTCATAAACATGAGCTATCTACTAGTTCGGTTATTCATTAATTTAAATGTCAGCACAAGACTGACTACATAGGTATGACCATCCAGCTATTAGAGAAGATAATGTGCCAGCATGCATTTAGAAAGATCGACTACAAAATGTCTATAAGAATTCTGTCGTATCTCATTAATAATCGACAAAGTGCTTCGGTCTACTATGAGTATATGTTTTCTGTGTTGAGTAGAACACATTCTGATTCTCACTGAAAGTTATTGAGACATTTTTTATTAAATCAAGACAGTGTTCTTCGTGTAAGCAAAAGGAATGATTGTGAGATCTCAATGTGATCGGTTTGTAGCGTAAGTAATCTTATGTTAATAATATTATTATTAATAGATATTTGTTTCTAATCCCAATTTCCACCTACACCTTCTTTGAGTCGTTGTGTACAATATTTGAATTTCTTGATCGAACCCTGTTTAAACCAAAACGGTCTTTTGTTTCTTGTATTTTTATATTGTTGTTTACAATGTCTGTATTATTTTTTTTTCAATTTCCTCTTCGTTTGTTTTTTTAAATATGTCTGCGTCTTTAGCATTAATTACATTTTTTATCTTCAATAAGATCTTCAAAATGACAAACAAAAATGTTGTAAATAAGTTTGGAAGAAGATAAATGGGAAACAAAAAAAACTAAATTGATTTCTTTATAGTTGACAAGGTCAGTGCCGTTAAAATTGTAACGGTCATAAAAAGTGTTAATATAGGAAATGATCATAAAATGGTGCCACTCAGATTCAAATATGACTTTGAATCTGAGCGTCACCATTCTGAGAGAAATATGACAGAAAATGAAAATTTTGTGCGAGAAATGTAAGAAAAGATGAAAATTTAGTGAGAGAAATGTGAGAAAAAATGAAAATTTTGTGAGAGAAATGTGAGAAAAGATGAAAGTTTTGTGAGAGAAAAAAATGAAACATTTGTAAGAGAAATTTGAGAAAAAATGAAAATTTAGTGAGAGAAATGAAACATTTGTAAGAGAAATTTGAGAAAAAATGAAAATTTAGTGAGAGAAATGAAAATTTTGTGAGAGAAATGTGAGAAAAAATGAAAATTTTCTGAGGGAAACCTGAGAGAAAATGATTTTCGGAAGTATAGCTTAATATGGTAAAAAGACTATCACCAAATTTCAAATAGAAATTAAAAACAGATTACAAAATAAGAGAAAATACGAATAGTAAACTGGAATATGATTAAGGAATCCACAGAGTTAACAGGAAAGGCAAAAGGAATATACAAATACAAAGGAAAATATAAAGTCAATAGTAAAACTTATGAAAAGGCGAGAAATAAGGTCGTTAATATTGAGATAGAAATGAAAATGGAGATCTTAAAACAAACTATGCACTAAACACAATGAGAAAATAAAAAATAGATAAACTGAGAACGTCTGTCTATATTTCTGAGATGAGGTATTATGTACATTATTTACATTATTCGGATTATTGTCCTCATCTTTGTCGCCATATTTATCACAACGTTTCGGCCGTTGTACGCTACGGCCTTCTTCAGTGGATAAAGGCGTTGGTTAGATCCAGTGACAGGACCCAAAGAGTGCGAGTTCAATACCTGGTTAAGGCAGTGGAGAATTTTCAGAGGGAAATTAGCAGGAGATAACTGATAACTGACATCCATCAAACATGGCACGTGGAACTAGAACAGTCTACCCCAGTGAGCGAAATAAAGGGTTCAGTTCGAAATTCCAACCACCTGAAGAAGGCCGGAGCGTACAACGGCTGAAACGTTGTGATAAATATGGCGACAAGGATGAGGACAATAGTCCGATTAATGTAAATAATGTAAACTGAGAACGTGTAGACAAGCTAATGAAGAAAAGCTTAACATCGTTCGATCTACAATCCTTAGGAATAAACAACTCTGGCTTGCATTGGAAAACTGAAGCGGAGACATTTCGAAATATTGTGACAAGAAGCTAAGAATAAACGAGTTTCATTATAAAAAAAAAATGTGTGCTCTGAAAATAAAAATTGCCAGGAAAAAGCAACTGGATAATATTGCTGTTCACAAGGTGATAACAGATGAAATGAGGTTTACGTTTCAAAATGGGAAACTCGGAAACACACCAAGATGTCACGTTAACAACTATTACCGTATCACATTACCAATGGGAGAGAGGTCGACTTTTCTTTTCAAAGCTACTTGAAAAACAAAAGAACAAACAGCCTAAATGCAAACCAGCCACGCGAAAAGGTAAATTTTAGGAGTGGCGATTCAACAATTGAAAGGTTATAAACAATAGATCGAACGATGGCGAAAAAAATAATTGAATAAAAAAAAAACACTTTGTTTATCTTTGGTTAATTAAGAAAAGGAATTTTATACGTACATATATATATATATATATGGAATATTAGTGTTTAAGCCTTTTATTATATCCTTACTCTGTCCTAGACATTGAGTTCTACCTGGATCCTTCCTCTTGAAAATTTTTTTGAAAAATATACATGTATGGGAATTTTTTAGATATATTTTTCATATGTATGTATATTTTCCACTAATATTATCTATATATATATATATATATATATATATATATATATATAGTTGTATATTTAGGCAGCAATCTTTCCTTTATGCATGTTTCATTAAAAACAACAGACAAGGTACTATGGTTAAGCATTTTATTTAATTTTTCTTATGTTCTAACATGATCTTTCTTTTCTGGACAAAGGGTGTGTCAGAACTGTCCAAATGTTTTATATTTCCAAGTGCTTTCGTCTATACCTTTAGCCATTATCAAGGATGATTTGATTTTTCAGCTTAATTGAGTGTGAGCGTTCTGTGTATGTCTTAATGTGTGGTAGGGATGTTTTTATTTCCGAATACGGTTAGCATATTGTGGCTTTGTTCGTAGTTAATATTGTTAAGAGTTGGCTTTTTTTATTATTATTAAAGCTTCCATTATTTTTAGTCTTTTTTTTTTGCAGGTGGATGCATTTAATATATTTGTGTTTTCTACTAGTATGTTCCTAATGGAGTCGGGTAAATGTGTGTGTGTGTTTAAATGGGTTCAAATGGAACTGTGATCAGATAGGTGTAATGTAAGACGTCTGGATAAGCATGTGGTTGTGTAACCGATGTAATTATTTATGAGTCCGGTTTGATCAGGAACACAGTTCCTTAAGGGGCATTTGAACTCATAGATAATGTTCGTTCTTTGTAATTTTGACTTAGCTGGTGTGTTGTTATTATTTTTGAGGATAAGGTTAGCTGTCTTAAATTTTTTATAATAGATTATTGATTTGATTTTTTTATTCGGATCAATTGGAGTAGTATATTTCTTTATAATATGCCTTAGAGAAGGTTCGTCTTGTTTGTAATTAATATGCATTTGGTTTTTGTAATAAATGTGTATGTGATTTTTGGCTGTGTTTTCACTAT
>CAHIKZ030000669.1:615000-645000 GCA_903632075.3 Acanthosepion pharaonis | reverse complement strand
TTACATATTTGTATTAATAGATAAAGTTTATTATTACACACAACACTTTGCAGTGGTTTATCATAAAATACCAAACTTTTTCATCATTTAACCCGGATGTTGCGCATTAATAAAATAAAATAAAGAAAAGATTCGGTGGCCTGGAATTAGTGGAAGTTATACTAACAGAATAGAAACAATTATATGTCTAATTGTTATTATTTTTGTTGATGATTATTTACAATATTTTATATGCTTCTAGCGTTGCAGTTGTTGGTGTTAGCAATGTAGTTAATTGTAAGAAGAGTAATAAAACACCATATGTGTTCGCCGTGAAAACGCTCTGACAACAAATGCCAAAACAAGACCTTCGTTTCGGTTCAGTATTCACGCTTGCTTTTCTGATTAAAAAAAAAGGGGGGTGCAGGCCTGAAATCGGAAACCGAATCAATATTCATAGTTCTAAAACAAGTTGTTAAACCTGGATGGCAAAACACTCAAAATGTTGCCACGCTTTTCAAATTATTGCCCAAACAAAAGCGAATTATTCACGTCCTAATCTGGCAAAATATGTTCGCTTCTAACTAAAAGGGCAAAGCGATATGATGAATATAATGTGTTCATTATGAAGAAATAACGACAGCCATTTTAACCAGACAAACTGAGAGTTTTGACGATTTTTTTTCATTTTTTTTTTTTTTAACTAATATTTGAGTCTCATGAGCGACGCCCACAAAATCAATGCTAATCAGATGATTTACAATTCTCGAGAGAGATGAAATTCTATAAAAGGATTAATAAGTTACGAAGGACATTAAATGTTAATATTAATTTATGACTTCATACTAGTTCAATTAAAAAAAAAAACGTTTTCCATGAAAGTTTAATGTTTTTTTTTATACTGATTTAATTAATATTCTGCATTCGTAATAGATTCACTGAGATACTAAAATCATAAAAATTGAAATATAACAGCCTAAATTAACATGCTTTCTTCATAATAAATTAAATCAGCGAGTTTCTAATAGCTTATTTCAAATAGTCCCTATTTTTAATTAAAAGAACAAAAAGAAGTATAGAATTTTAATTTATAAAGTTAAATTAAAATTCTTCCCTATTTTAATTAAAGAATGCATTTCCTAATAGTTTAAGTTATTAATACAGAATAGTTTAATTAATGTTCTTATGAAATAGTCAAATTAAAGTTCTTAACTGTTAATAGTTAAAGTAAAAAAAAGCTCATATAATTAATAAGTTTTTAGTAACAGTTTAATTAAAGTGCTTAGCTCATTTTACTTTAATTAAAATAATTCTTAATATTAGTTTAATAAAAATTCTTAGAATACAACAATTAATAAATTTGTTATACAATATTTTAATGAAATGTTTTATTTCATAATAGTTCAAAAAAGTACTTAATACATATTTCATTTACAATAGAAAGTTCATCATCGTATTAATTTCATTGCAATGTTTACATTAAAGTTATTACTTCATAATAGCATAATTAAACACTTTGCTTTGCAATACTCCATTGTCAGTTTGATCTGACTCCTATAAATATGGAACAGGGTGAGTCAAGTACCATTGGGGCGGGTGGTGGCATATGAAACCGATTATTATACCGCTTGTTCCTCCAGAAAGTGCTTGACTCGACTTGCTATGCCATATCATTCTTACTTTTTATGGGCAATGTCCTTTCAGGGCGTAGACTATCATGGCTCTCCACCTCTCTCTATCCCTTGCAGCTCTCACGAAGTTATTTCTCTTTGCTTCTTCCCCCCGCCCAGACCACGTTCTATCAACCACTTGCTTATGTCCGCCAGGTATGTCAGGCGTTTTTTTCCCTTGTATCTCTTTCCCTCTATTCGACCCGTGAGTATCAGATTCCCCGGGCCCTCCTTCCTCATTATGTGTCCCAGAAACTTCCGCTGCCTCTTCCTGATTTTAAGTGTAAGCCTCCTCCTTGTTTGCAACCTCTCTAAGACTTCATCGTTGCTCGGTCCATGATATCCTTAACATCTTTCTGTAGAACCACATCTCTGTCACCTCGAGTCTCTTCTTCATCTTTGAGGAAATCGTCCAACATTCGCTGCCGTAAAGAAGGACAGATGTCACGTAACAGCTCAGTATTCTTTTCTTCGTTACCAAAGAAGTCCTTCTGTCTCGCAATACTCTGCCCAGCTTTTAGAATGCGTCCTTGGCCATCCCTATACATCTACGGATCTCAGTGTCACACTTACCGTCCTCTGTCAAGATGCTTCTCAGAGATTTAAAGTTCCGCGAGTGATTGTTTCTAGTGTTCTCATCCGGCAAATCGCATTTCGGGCTCTTCCTCTTACAAGAAACAAATCAGACGAAAAATGGACTACTGTTGTCATATCTGAGCAGGAGTTGCCCAATCTTAACCTGCCAGATAGAGTTCAAAAGTGTAGACGCAACCTTGTGGATGATGAATTATTTTCCACCCCAAAACCCCCAGTGATGGAACGTTACTTGCCTCTTGCTTATCTGTCGCTACTTTCATGGCAGAGATTCATACCGAGTGGTTTTCCTTAGTTCCAACAGTTCATACCTTCATAGCTAGAAGCCGCTATTCCACCTACATACGGTCGACTCATCCTCCTTCCTTTAATATTCAACTTTTAAGGAGGGAGTTCCTCTCAGACAGCTTCCTCTCGAGAACCGCTGCATTCCCCGGATGATGCTTCCCCGATCACTCCGATCTTAAAATCTTCAAGTCTAGGGTCACCCGTTATCTATCCTACATATCATCAAAATACGCATTTTTTACTTCCCCTTCTTACACGCTTACAGCAACCCCATTCAGTACCTCTCTACCTTAAGTGGTTCTTGGGCCTTGTATTAGATGAAAAATTGCATAAAACTGAATTCATAATAGTTTAATTAAAACAATTATTTTGTAATCATTTAATTCAATAAGGTAATTAAATTTTAATTATTTTTAGGTCATAATAGTTTAATTAAAGTACATATAAGACAAAACAAATTAAAACTGTTAATAATAATTTAATTAATTTTCTCAGTTCATAATAGTTCAATTAAATAATTGGTACATTAGTATTTCTTTAAAAAGTTAGTTCATAACATTATTAAATTTCTTATGTTCATAATTTTTATAATAAGTTATAATTCCTCATAGTTATTGGTGTAACCTAGAAAGAGTTACTGAATGAGGAATAATCAAAATGGAGGTTGGAAATGAAATATTAATCTTTATTACATCTACAAAGTGCAATACTCGCCAGCGGCGTGACGTAGGTAAACCACTGCTAGTGGTGGGCTACTTAGACAGCGTATTACCACTACTTACAATAGTGCCCAACGTATTTTTGAGGATTGGAACATATCCATTAGTCTTCATAGGTACGCCATATAAAAGAAAGAAAGAAAGAAAGAAATAACGAAAGAAATAAGGAAAGAAAGAAAGTGTTGTAACTTAAAAAAAAAGGTTACTGAATGAGGAATAACCAAAAAGGGAGGTTGGAAATGAAATGGTAATCTTTATAACACCAACAAAATACAATACTCGCCAGCGGCGTGAAGTAGGTAAACCACTGCTAGTGGTGCACTACTTAGACAGCATATTACTTCATCATACAATAGTGTCCAACGTATTTATGAGGATTGAGACATACCCATTAGTGTTCATAGGTACGGTATATAACAGATATATAAACTTATTATTTGAAAACTGTTTCAGTATAATAATGCATATTATTCTAATTAAAGACTATGTTGATATTATTCTAAATACATTAATTCTTAATACATATTTTTTCCATTAAATCTTTTTGTTCAGATTCTTTTAATTAAAACAATTAGTTCAAAATAGTATAATTAAAAACGTTAGCTCATTTCAATTACGTTTAATTGAATACTTTACTTCATTAGAGTTTAATTAAAACTTCCTCATGGTTGTTAACTAAACTCCATAATTCCTAAGCGATTGCTAAATTTCCTTGTTTAGAATATAATGAATAATACTTACATTTGTACTATGATTGTTTAAAAGTTAATAAAATTCTCATCTAATAGTCTAATTACAACACCCCAAAACAGTTTAAGTATTAAGATCATAATATTTAATAATGTTTTTATTTTATAATAGTTTAATAAAAGATCTCAGTTCATTATATCGACTTGTTCTTCCAAAATTATAATTGCTTTAATTAACGCATATAATAGTTTAATCAATGCGCTTTATTAAAAAGAATATTAAATAAAAGATTGAGTACATAACAGTTTAATTAAGATTAGTTTGAAATCTTTAATTAAAGTTTTTAGCTGAAAATTTTCTGGCAAAGATTTTACTTTATAGAGGTTTAATGAAACAATTATTTCATAACAGTTTAATTTGTTCATAATAATAATTTTATTAAAATCCTTTATCCATGATGGTTTAATTAAAGTCTTATTAAATACTTTAATAATGTAATTAAATCTTTCTTTCCATGATAGTTTTATTGAAGTGCTTAATTACGTAAATGACTATTTAATTACATTTTTAGATTTTGGTAGTGCATCGTATATTAATTAAAATTCTTACGTAATTATAGATAAAGTAATAATAATCCTAGTAAAATCTTGTTCATAATTTCTTAGATCTTTGTATTTTGATTAAAGTTCTTCGTTTATAAATATTTAATTAGTATACTTTTGAATGTTTCATTACAGTTAGAATTTGTTAATCGTTTAAATTCAAAACGTAAATAACTTTTAATTAAATAACGTTCGTAAAGTTTGATTAATCTTTTTGAGTATAATCGTTCATTTAATCACTTATTTCATAATAGTTTAATTAATTTCTCATTTCATAATAATTCAAGTCGGATTTCAGGTCATAATATTTTAATAAAATCACTTAATTCATAATAAATTAATAAAAATTCTTAATTCCTAAAAGTTTAATTTTAATTATTTGAGAGTTTATGTAACTGTTTAATTTTTTTAATTAGTTCATAACATTAGATTAATAAACTAAGTTTAAAACTTTTCATTAAATTACTCCATTAATTATATTTTACTGATAGCATTTAGATTTCTGTAGTTTAATTAATGTTCATGATATTCTAATAAACAAATTAAGTTCAAATTTTAATTGTAGTTATTACTTCTTGTTTAATTAATTTTTTAATTCAGAGTAATTCAATTAAACTTTGTCCAAAATTATTTAATCAAAATTCTTAGTTCATAGTATTAAATTAAAATGCTTAGTTGATAGTATTTTAATTAAGCTTTTAAATTCAAAACGACTTAATAAAAATAGGTAAAACCCTCTAGATTAATTTAAAAAGACTTAGTTTATAATAATTGAAATTCTTAATTTGATAATAGTTTAAGAAATAACTTTAATATTATTCATAGCAGTTTAGTTGAAACACATCGTTAATAAGTTTCATTCGAGTTTTTATATACAATTACTTAATGGCATTCTTATTTCTTAAGAAGTTAATTAGACTATTTCATCATAATATTGATAAATTGTAATTTTTAATATTATAAATTGATATTTTTTTTATTTAAGGTACTTATTTCTTAATAGATTAAATTCTTAATCATTCATTGTTTAATTAAACACGTTTTCCTAATAATCTTATTAAAACATTTTTCATATTTTAAAGTTATCAGTTCATTGTATTTTGATTAAAGCACTATGTTCATAATATTTTAATTAAAGTCTCACTTCAAAATAGTTTAATTGAAGTTCTTTTTTGCTAATCGTAAAAATGGTTATATTCATGAAAATTTAATTAAATTCTTTGTTCACAAAGATGTAAATAAAATTCACCATAGGTTAATTCAAATTATAATTGCTAATATTCTATTTAAATGCATTTGTTCACAATAATGTAATTAAAAATTTCGTACTGTTTACTTGAATTGTTAATGATTATCAGTTTAATTAAAATTCTTTTTATTTAACTGCTAAACTAAATTAGTTTAAATGAAATTCTATGTTCATAAATGTTTAATATTTGCTAGAATATTTCAGATGAGTAATTATTATGACTTTAAATGTTACCTTTCCACTGGGATTCGTAAATTCATCTTTCTTGTTATATTCACCTTTGAATGCTAGAAGAAAAATGAAGGCGTATAATAATTGGTTGATATTTTCATTTCATGATTGTTTAATTAAGCTATTCATGAATATCATTATTATAGGATTTTGTTCAGTTCGCCTGTATGTCTATAGCAGTGATGCTCTAAGTTTTCCTTTATAAACATTGATAAATGTAACATTTGACAATAATTTACAAACCATATTATAGCCTTTACTATTTATTCTTGGGGTATTTAATTTATTATTCCATGTATCTATTATCATGTCTTAGTTACATTATTACTAACATTATGCTCTGGCAACAGATGTTAATATGACTGAACGAACAGACTTAATCTCGATTTCAAGCTGTTCAAAGAAGCTTTGCCTTTTAAACAAAATGATTTTAGCTTTTAGTTTTGACACAAAATTACAACAGCCGGACACACGTAAGGTTTGAACTTACTACTATAGCGAATCGTCTCGTGAGACTTGTTTATTTCGTCTTACATAGAAATTTACTTAGATTAGTTTTTGACAAAACGAAATGTGAAACAAAATAGGGATTTTATAAAATGCTTGAGCCTTTCGCAACGACGCTTTTCCTACATGGATATATTTCATGATAGTTTAAAGATTTAAGTTCACAGTTTTTTTCAGAGATTTTAATCAAAAAATATATTTCATAATTGTTCAGTTACGTGGCTTCTTAGTTGTTCTAATTAGCTCTCATCCTTCATGCAGCGATCGCATGAATTTAAGCGTACTTCTAGTTGCGAAATTAAGTTTAATTTTTTTAGTATTGAATTATCTAGATAAGCATAAGACCTATTTTAATAGTCTCTTTTCTCAAACTTCATACATTCGGAGCCCCCCTCCGGTTTCTTCCCTCAGGCAACTTACAATTTCCAAAATTTAAATGCAACTTCAATCCACATCTTCTGCCTTCTTGAAAACTGGTCTTTTATTGCCCTTTCTCCTCACTAAACTCTTCTCATTGTCTTTCACTCCAAGTAAAACCTTGTGTCTTAGTGGCATTATTGCCATCATCTGTCTTTCTGAAATCTGTTCTTCGATTGTCTTTTCTCATCATTAAATTCTTCTCATTTTCTTTCACTCCCAGTAACAACTTCGGTCTTAGTGGCATTATTGCCATCTTCTGTCTTCCTGAAATCTGTTCTTTTATTGCCCTTTCTCCTCACTAAATTCTTCTCATTTTCTTTCACTCCCAGTAACACATTGCGTCTGTTGGTTAAGTAACTGAAACCGAGATGCCAGGTCAGGACTTATAACTTCCCAGATTCTTATTTGGAAATCATGAATCTATAAAAACATAGCAAAAACACCAGACCAGATGTGACAGCAATATTCGATGCAAGGAGGAATGGTAGACAGATAAATATGTAAGATAGATTCTGGCGGGAAAAAACTGTCTAACACGACACAGTAAACCTACTTTCCTAGCACAGACCCAACATGTGATTCAATATAATTCTTCCAGATTGTGTCTGCAAAAAATGATAGTCCAAAATGGCGCCAGTCATTCTCCTGGAGATTATCATAGGTTATGCTGATGAAAGCCAAAAGAAATTTCTTTAAGACGATTAAAGGTGAGTATTTTCGTTTTGGAGGCGTTAAAATTAACAAGCCATTTCTTGCCCCAGTTAACAGGTTGTAGGTTATTTATTTAGATCAACTCCCAATTTGATCTTATCGAACCGATCAAACTTTCCATTGATAGGCGTAAATAGATACTGATTTGAGAACTGAATACATCAGAGAGGTCATTGATAACAGCGTATGTCCAATGATAGAGACTTAGAAGAGTAGCCGTTCAAGACAACTTTCATTGCTCGATTTGATAAGAAATTATTGAATCAGATTAAAACTTTCAACTGTGAAGTTCAGCATGCAAACAATGTCAAACACTTTCGAGATATTCAAAGCAACACTTCACGGCGCTTCACCATTCATATCTGAAGCTTGGCAGACTCCTTAAGTAATAATCATTAAAACATTAGCAGTTGACTTAGAAAAGCTAAATCCATATTGATAAGAAGATGCTTAACCACTTCGAAGTAGATTAGAGCTTCTAATCAGTCAGTTATGTGCCATGCGTGTTACACGCTTAAGCGATCATGTATCTTTCTGATGGGGCAGATTCTTCCCGCAGTAGGTTGCCATTTCTTTCTGCGGTAGACCATCCAAGGCTATAGAACCCGGCCTGTCCTGCTATTTACCCATACCTTTCATTTATTCATACATTTCCCAAGGGTCTTAGCACGTAAGTGAATGTAGTTGAATTCGACTGGAATTCGAACTCGGCTCTCCGATTCCTCAGCCCGAGCTGCTATCCATTACTCCACCGTGCCTTAGTCAAAACGTTCTGAGGCAGAACGTCGGTAGCTAGAAGGCACTTCGCATGAGTTCTTAAAGTCTGTAAATACAGAAGAGGAATTCCAGTTCTGAGATGAAGATGGAATTCTTAATTACTGGCTAATTTTCTTCGTTTTTGTATACATCTATTATACATTTTCTTTCAACTTGGTTCTTGTTTCTTCTGACAATAATGCAGTTGTTTTTCTTTTCTTTACTTTTGTTTTATGGCATATCTTTTTCAAAGGGTTATTTAATGCCGACAAGATTTTTATTCCTGGTAATATTTTTTTCCAAAAATGGATTGGTGGAAATAAGTTTTTTCTTCAACAATTTATTGCTGGTAATAATTTTTACAAAAAAGGGATTGCTGGTATGAAAACCTATATTTACACTTTCATAGTGCGTTGAACTCAGTTCGGAGGTTAAGTATTTGCCCATAGCTGGGACCCTAACAAGTGCTACCACCCCGGGTCAGGATGAAACTGGGAACATCAGCAATTAAGATGTGGTTCCACACTCCTGAAAACCTCCTGATCCGAGATCTTGCTGTAGGATGTAGTTTATCGTCTTATCCATGACGTGTAATACAGTTGTAATACCTTGAGAATATTAGAGTCAGTCGTGAGAGAACTAAATAAAGAATTCGTTTCTGACGAAAATAAAATAGCAATTCGATCAATCAGAGACAACCACCTATGGGAATAAATGCTAAGGTACTTTGTGACCATGCCACAGATTCTAAATATAGTCAGAGGAATTCCGTATCCAAAGTGAGTTCTGGGAGAGAGATGAGACCCAGAATTTCCTGGAATCATGGAACTTCAACAATGTTTTTGTGTATTGAAAACTAATATTCACATTTTATGTTAACCTTTCAGTACATGGCATAAAGCTACAGTGGATAAAAGAGAATGGTTAATGAAGGAAAGAAGGAGGCGTACACTTAGTACTCCACAATAAATTTAATCAGGGAAAATCTGATGGTATACACAAAGATTTAAGTCTGAGTAAGTCCTTATAATCAAATTATGATCGCATTAAAAGTAAATAAAATTCTTGCATATATTAAGAAGATACAATTCTTGCATATATTAAGAAGACTTATATATTTGTTCCTCACTGCTCGATGCTAATTTAAATTTCATGTACATACCAATGCTCATGAACAAATTAACATTCTTATTTTTTTATTTTGTGCCTGATGATTTTGATGGGCATGAAACTTTAAGTCGTATCGAGAGGTGAGCAAATAATTTTTCTTGATATAAATTTTAACACTTATTTTACATCGAATATTGTTTTGTTTCTATTAACATTCTGTGATTTGTTATATATATATATATATATATATATATATATATATATATATATATATATATATAAAGAAATATAGTCTTAAGGTGTGCTATATTTATGGAATAAAGTGCTCAATATCAGAGATAGAGCGTGTAAATATAATAGTGAACATAGAAGTCAACACTTAGAGGCGACAGTCTGTTTCATGCTATATGGCCTGACGATTGCATATTGCATGAAACAGACTGTCACCTCTAAGTGTTGACTTCTATGTTCACTTTTATATATATATATATATATATATATATATATATAGGGTGTATAAAAATAATTTTATAAATTTACGTGCATTCCTCACAGCAAAACAAGGACAAAAGTCCATATAAACATGTCTGCAAATACTTCGTTTTTGAATTAAGTCTAAAAAAAGTTTACAGTAGATGGCGCAGTGTTGCCATTTAGACGAGGTTACATTTGTCATTCGTGTACATTTATGGTTAGTCTGTCTTCAACGTTTAACGTCTGTGGTAGTGAGTTCACTGAAAAGTCTTCCGTTTAACAATGGCAGAATATTCATATCGTGAGCAGGCATATATGATTTTGACATACGATCGCGCGAATGGTAATGGAGGTGAGGCTGCACGGCTGAATCACATTGTGTTTCCAGACCGGAGGAAGCCGAATCTTCCAACCTTTGCTGCTGTTTATCGTCGCGTTTCTGAGACAGGATCCGTGGGACCACAAACTATGGAAGACAGAGATTCGTTCGTACGCCTGACTACGAAGTACACATTCTACAAACTGTCGGCGGTGACGATCCAGATATCAGAATACGCCAAGTGGCTCTAGCATGTCTTACATCTCATAGTACCGCATGGCGGGTACTTCAAGAGCAACTCCTGTATTCGTATCAATTGCAGCGTATTAGGGTCTTTTTCTCTCTGATCACTCACCATGGGAGAACTTTTGCCGATGGTTTATTGCACAAACTGCCGATCTGTTATTTGTCACTTCAGTCTTGTTTATGCATGAAGTACCATTTGGATGAGATGAAATAATAAATTTACACAACCAACATTTGTGGGCAGATCAGAAACTCCATAGTACAATACAGGCTAGACACCAGCTTCAATTTAAGATTAACGTGTGGGCTGAAATTGTAAGTGACTGTCTGGTAGGTCCATATGTTCTTCTCGCACGTCTTACATGAGCGGTCTTCAGGGACTTTAATTTGAACACACTTCCAAACATGCTAGAAGATGTATCTCTGCTAATACGAAGACGCAAATGGTTGATGAATGATGGGGCTCCAACACATTTTGCTAACATTGTTCGCGATGCACTGGCTAATATCTACCATAAAATATTATATCTACACATGACCCCAGCATTAATCCTATGAATTTTTATCCGTGAGACCACCTGAAACAATTGGTTTATGCAGCAGGCATTAATAATACAAAGACGCTTCATCAACGTGCTATGGGACCCTTCAAAACCATTCACACACACACACACACACACACACACACACACATATATATATATATATATATATATATATATATATATATATATATATATGTATGTATTATTAATAGAAATCTTAAGTATAAGAAACTATACTCGCGAGGAAAACCTTCAGTGTCTTGATTTGCAAATAAACAAGCCAATACCAAAGGGAAAAAAAGGTATAAAAAAAGAAAGAACCAAGAATATGGACGTTAATCGAAAATAATCGTCCAGCCTACAAGTTCAAGGCCCAAAGAAAAAAACCCGATGCGTGTACCCAAAATAACTAAATAAAGTGCTCAATACAATGAGTAGAGCAGACCTAATTAAGCCTAGAGAGCCAGACAAACCTACCAATGTTTCACCTAAGCGGAAGGCTGGCTCTTTACATGAAACTTTGGTAGACTTGTCTGGCTCTCTAGATTTAACTATATATATATATATATATATATATATATATATATATATATATATATATATATATATATATATATATATATATATATATATATATATGTGTGTATATATATATATATATATATATATATATATGAGGATAATTATTATTAGCTGAATATTAATCTAAAATTTAATAATGAACACAGAATTATGTGCCTTGACATGGAATTCATTTGCCAAAATAAATTCTTTGAACTATAGTCTTTTATTTTTATTAGCCTCTCACTCGTCATTTCTTCCTTTTTCACTTTTATTCCTCTTGTGTCATTATATATGATACCCGCTATTTTAATGGCAAGGATGTAGTTGACTTAAAGAACTGAAACAAAAAGCAACAATAAGTTGAGGACTAAACGAAAATTAATCATTTAATTACGCTATATTTCCACTTTGTTTCTCCAGATTATTTCTAGTTTAAATTTTGACAATTTCGATTTCAGATTCAGTTGCAAATCGACTGAAAATTATAACAGCTGCTTCTATATTTAAAAGCAATGATTGAAAATGGCGACGAGAAAAGAATATAAAGAGGATTTCGTTTGCTTTATCATTATAGTTTTTAAAATGTTTCCACGAATTTACAAATGAAAAAATATAGACGCTCTTTAATACAACTGGAGCACTGAGAATTTTTACGCACCTCCCCTGATACAAGCTAAAGTGTATTTAATGAAACATTTACATTTACATACCTTCTCTGTAGAAATATATTAACAGGGTGAGATAAATATATTGACAGGGTGAGATAGATATATTAACAGGGTGACATAAATAGAAAAGAGTTACTGAAATGTTCTCGACTCGACCAGGAAGCAAATGAATTAGAGCCATAAAAAATACTTGATATTTTCCCAAACCATTCAACACATCGTTTCGCAAGAGATTCAACATGGTTTTTGCTGCTGCTGCTATTACCTGTGTATATAGAATGATTTTCCCAAATGCTTATTTTTCTCCGTCTCCGTGTACCAGTAATGTAAAACATTTTCAAGAAATTAGCGCATAGATTAAATCGCAAGGTTTTCTATTTGTATGTCTTTTCCAATGATATTTTCATACAAATATACATGAATTGTAATTCGAACGTGATTGACCGATTCCATTTCGTTGTAGAAATAACCGTCACGCCGATCTACAGATCTGACAGAGACACATTTTGTTCAATCAGTTCTGATCGGTTCATCAATATCAAATAGGAATTGAAGTCTCCTTGGGTTGTGATGATTATTAAACTGCTCCCTTTGATAATTACAACTGAGAAAAGAATTCGATCCTTTGTAATTGCTCTCGTTTTGGAGGCCTTGTGCCCAAACTAACTTATGCTAAATAAACAAGCCAAGCCTTATCAGCAACAATATTTGATCAAGTTGGCCAAGACATTCATTCCGGGTTTTATTTATCTTTTTGTTCGACTGCAATCTGTCAGGCAACTTCTTTATTATATCCTCCCAGATTTTTCTTTTAATCTTTGTCAGCAAAAACATCTCGAGGTAACTTTTGCTGTCTTCAAGGGAACTAAAACTTATTTCCATTCAGAGAATTCTGTAAAGACCAGAATAAATGTTAATCCAAAATCGCCATATTTGTTAAATACTGCGAAAGAGTGGAAAGCGACAAGGCAAGCGGTAAAAATTTTTGACTGATCTTCAAATAGTCTTTTATTTATCGCGATGTAGAATTTCACTCTTTCCGTTAACTAATTCTGCGTGCTTTGTCTCAATTGTTGATTTCACTGATGATTATTTGTCTGAATTGTTCGTTTCGATCTTATAATAGAGGATTCCTTTGCGATCTTATATATAGCATCATCTTATATGCATAAAGACCAGCTTTTGGTATAGTATTTCACTTATCCCAAAATTTCTTGCGTTTCACATTTTTCTAAAGTATCCCCTTTTCATCGCCCGTCAGAATTTGTTTCAAAATCGTCCAAGAAAGATTTTCTTAATTAACAGAGGCTAAATATCAAAAAGAATAACTGAGCTAAAATGATGCAAATGAACACCAAAATATGATTTAATTTTTTTTAATGTTAACAATCTTTAGAATCATATGAAGATAATTATTCGCGTGTAATGTGTTTCTTTGATAGCTATCACCCTCAACTGATCTACGTGACCGTCGAGTTTAGTTCATCAAGATGCAACAAGCGGGAGGTTTCACAAACCAGATTTGAAACTTTTAACGCTATTTCTTAATTCATCTATTAATGAAAACCGTCACAATATTTTTAAAAAAATTATATTTTTGGAATATATTTATTTCCAACTAAACTCGCCTAATGCCATCAAACTATAAAAAAGTACTTTTTGGCTCACCCAGTAGAACTGGCATACACCATATATATATATATATATATATATATATATATATATATATATATATATATATATATATATATATATATATATATATCAATCATGTGAGGCATGTACGCGTAATTTTGACAGAAAATTTAGAAGGAAAAATAATATGTACACAAAAATAAAATGAAAAGAAGAAAAAAGAAAATTAATTTCTATCGGAAAGCAAAGATTTTAAGTTATCAATTCCGTGTAGATATCATCTGAAATTACATTAAAATGCTTCCTATCGACAAGAGGCGCATAGAGATTTTTTTAATAACTTGGCAAGAATGCACTGAAAAATGTGACGTAATTTGCTTGAACGAATTCAGTTTTTCTTCCCGAGAATTAAAAAAAAAACGGTTTTATTTATTTATTTTGCAGCACACGTTTGAATGAAAAAAATGTCTAAAACATAAAAAGAGACACACGCATACACACACACACACGTACATTATAACCCACATACTATATACAGTCTTATCCTTTCTCATACTCTCTCTCTCTCTCTCTCTCTCTCTCTATATATATATATATATATATATATATATATATATATATATATATATATATGCACTTGAGATAACTTTAAAAATGCGTGATTCAAGGTTATGCAAATCTTCAAGCACGAACACGCGTAAATATATACTAGATATTTACACGATATATATATATATATATATATATATATGTGTGTGTGTGTGTGTGTGTGTGTGTGTGTGTGTATGCTATATTTATGGGTTAATTTACTCAATATCTGTCACAGAGCTGGTGTAAGTGGCCTGATGATTGACTTTAGCAAGAAAACAGGCTGAAGTATCTGGGTGTTGACTTCAATATCCACTCATATATATATATATATATATATATATATATATATATATATATATATATATAATACATAAAAATAATTTTACAAAATTGCGGGAGGGTTCCTCACTTACAAAACAAGGAGAAAAGTCCTTATAAATATATCTCCGCAAATCGTTCGTTTTTGAGTTAATGAGTTTATAGAAATTGTAAGGTAAATGGCGCTGTTTTGGCATATAGACTACTTTACATTTGTCATTCGTGTTCATTTGTGGTTTGGCTGTCTTCAACGTTTACCGTGTGTAGTAGTGAGCTAACCGAGAAGTGTATCGTTTAAAAATGGCCAAAAAAATTCATATCGTGAGCAGGCAGATATGATTTTTACATATGATCGCGGAAATGGTAATGGACGCGAGGCTGCACGGCTGATAAAGCTGATAAAGCCGTGCAGCCTCGCATTTCCATTTCCGATTGCGTTTCACATTTCCGATTGCGTTTCCAGACTTTTGCTGCTGTTTATCGTCGCGTTGTTCAGACGGGATCCGTGACATCATAGACTATGAAAATAAGTACTTTTGATTGTATCTTGGAATGTACATTTAAGACAGTCTACCGTGAACTTTAAACTTAATAACTCAAAAAGAAGGCATTTGCTGACATATGCATATATGGACTTTTGTCTTTGTTGTGATGAATCCAACCCCATATCAGAAATATATCTGTACCTTATATAAAACCCGTCCTGGGTACTGACGATAAACTACATCCGCGTCCAGGGTAAGACGAAAAACTACATCCGCGTCCAGGGTAAGACAATAAACTACATCCAAAGGCAAATCCTCTGAGCAGGTTTTGAGGAACCACCTCAAAATTGCTGGTGTTCCCAGGTCCACCCTGACCCGGGTTAGTAGCAGCTGTTGGGGTTCCAGCTATGGGCAAATAGTTAATCCCGAAACTGAGGTAAAAAGTATTATAAAAGTGTAAAAATAGGTTTTAATACCAGAAATAAATTTTTGAAGGAAAAAACTATTACCAGCTATACATTTCTTGAGGAAAAAAATATTACCAGAATTAGATTTTTGACAAAATAAAATATTACCATCAAAAAAAAAAAAAAATGACGGCATTAAATAACCCATTGAGGTTGATATGTCGTAAAACAAAACAAACCAAACCAAAAATTCAAAAGTAAAACTTAACTTTTCATAGACTTTGAGGAATATTATCTAATGAATCTATTTCAAGATTTTCATGGCATTAAATGACCAACTGAGGTTGATATACCATAAAATAAAACAACCAACATATATTACACCATAAAAAAACGTCATATATATTATTATATAAGTATGTTTATTTACATAGGATATAATGAAAAAAGGTCATGCATATAAATAAATAGACACATTCTAGTTTTTTGTCTGTACAAATAATTTGAATTGCTTAATATTAATCAAAATTTCAAGCATATATACACGAGGGGTAAAAACAAAATTTTCGACTCAACTGACTTTACTAAATACAGTATTTTAAAGAATAAACACCAGGATTGTTGTGTCAAAAAGCAAGTTAAAGGTACGTGGGTCACCATGTTTCAGATGTGTATTGAACAGTGGGGTGAAGATGTGGCAAAACATGGTTCTTGGTCCTTCTTCAATGGTCAACTTAAAATATTTCAGTATTATTCACATTGTTCCAGAATGAACAAAACTACAAGAAGGCGAGCGCATACACACGCTCGCGCGCACACACACACACACACACACACACACACACACACACATATATATATATATATATATATATATATATGAGGTAAAGTGGAGTAAAGGTAAAGTGGAGTATTGAGGAATCGAATTCCATTCGAGTCCATTACATTCACTTCAGTGTTAATACCCTTTGGAAAGGTATGAATCCTCTTCTCCCCCCCTCCCAGTAAATATCAGAACAGACTGAGCTCTGTAGACTTCGATGGCAACCGGTCTATCAGAAGGACAACCCTGAACTGGAAACATGCAGCAGTCGATTGGGGGACCCGGTCTCTGTATTCGGCTCTTCAAAAAGTGTGGTTGGTTTTCTACAAAACCTTCACCACTATAATCAAATCGTATGCGCTGGTTTTCTGGCTGACGGTTCCTTTGAACAATGGGAGAGTCCACGATATATATATATATATATATATATATATATATATATATATATATAAAATCTTAAAATTCATGAAAACTGACTTTATACGTATATATTAGGCAAAAAGAATGACAAAGTGTAAAGATTCTGTGTAACGCTTTTCGTCCTCTGAAAACTTGATCGGAATAAAATGACGCTATTATATGTGTAAGTGGGGAGTGGAGATATACTTCTGATATATAGAAATTTACATATCATATTCTCTCTCTCCCTCTTCTTCCTATATATATATATATATATATATATATATATATATATATATCCCATAAATATAGCATACTTTAAAACTATATTTCTTCATATATATATATATATATATATATATATATGAGTGTGTGTATGTGTGTGCGTGCGTGTGTCTGTGACTGTGCGTGTCTGTGTGTAAAATTAATAAAAACGTCATACTTGCGTCAATAAACATTGATGAAATTATATATATGGAGCTTTGTATTGCTTCGAATGTTTTTCCGTAGATAAATCAATAAAACTCAAATCTATTAGAATCTGTGACGACAGCGCTCTGTCGTTATTTGATTGCAAAAAGATGTGAAGCTGAACAATTTGCTTCTGATTAAAGTCAATGCAAACAAGCCAAAAAAAAAAAGTTTAATTTTTCGTTACTTCAATTCTTTTGGAATCACTGGTTTGAAATAACAGTTGAAGGCGAACGATCAGATTTCCTTCTCGTATCGATTGATTCATTTATGAAATTGTGAACACAACAAATAATATTCATCACGTTGGTAAGAAAATAATCTAAAATTTCCTTCCTAATTAATATTTGGATATTAATAATTGTTTCAACCACAGACACAGCTTTTAATGAACATTTTAGTATCGTTTAGTAGTTCGTCAGTCGGATAATTTTGTATCGTTTTTCAAGACTATAAAATATATAGCAGAAAATACATTAACTACAGATAATGTTTACACTGTATATAATATATGTATAAACTATTACAGAAATCTATACGTTTAATCTAATATCCTTAGAACTTCGACATAAAATGGCGAAGACTGAACAATTGATTTTAATTTAATTTATATAAATAATAATCTGTAAAGAATGTGTGATTTATTATGTTTTAATTGGTTATAATTCAGAAAATGTTAATAAATACGTTTAATTTTATGCAAAAAAAATGTTTAATTTTATGCAAAAAAATGTTTAATTTTATGCAAAAAATGTTTAATTTTATGCAAAAAAATGTTTAATTTTATGCAAAAAATGTTTAATTTTATGCAAAAAATGTTTAATTTTACACAAAAAAATGTTTAATATTATGCAAAAAAATGTTTAATTTTATGCAAAAAAATGTTTAATTTTATGCTAATACACATAAAATAGTCTAATTTAGTGTTCTCCCATTCGGTTTCAAAAAGGTGAGGTTTTCACAAATTCAATTTAACGAGTCGTTTTATAAACCATTAAATTACTGTTCAGATGGCATTTTGAAAAGGAATCGCCGGACATTAGGAGTAAATCCATAAACTGATGGTGATAGATTCAAAATGTGCTGGACTATGGGAGTTCCAGGATTGGTGGGTCATAACGAACTCAAGCCAAAATTATTCAGCAGGAAAGAGAAAAGTGGAATCAGTAGATTCTATTCGACGTATTAGGTTCATAAATTTATGGCTATGTTTTCCCTGTTTAAATAATAAAAAATAATTCAAATCTGTAGCTTTTTTTCAGTTGTTTATTTCGTGCTTTTAAAATCTGTAACAATAAATACTTATTAATATAACAATGTCAAAATATAGGGAGGATGGAATTTTCCGTCTCATTGGAAACTTAATTCGAGGGTAGGAGTTCTGTTATGTCCATAGGCATTTGTGATCGGTGTTCGTGCCTGGGTAAATTATCGAGATTTCAGGTACTGGTATTCAACAACGAAGTATTTTGACAGTAAATAACAAAACGAATGATAAAACAATGTATATTTCATTATTGTCTTTTACGTAAGATTTAATTAATCGCTGTTTCAATACTGAGTCTGAAAATCAAGGAAAAGGGAATTTTAATGATCATTTATTCATGCAAGCATTATTGACAAAAAATATATGTGGAATGAATCTTATCCGATGTGTAAAATTATATTCCTTGTAATTTGAATTTAACTGATATAAACACTAGACTTGTACTAGGTTATTTTTTCCCTATTTCCAAATAGAAATTCCCCTATTTCCAAATTTTACATATATATATATATATATATATATATATATGAAGTCAGTTATGTGCCATGCGTGATACACGCTTACGCGATTACGATAGATGACTGACGAGGCAGATTTTTTTTCCCTCAATAGGTTGCCATTTCTTTCTGCGGTGGATCAGTTGCTCTCAAAGATTATAGAACCCGGTTTGTCCTGCTATTTACCCATAGCCGGGGGAAAGAAGAGATTCATACCTTTCCCAAGGGTATTAGGACGTAAGTCAATGTAATGGAATTCGAACTCGGCTCAATATATATATATATATATATATATATATATATATATATATATATATATATATATATATATATATATATATATATATATATATATATATATATATTAAATAAAACAGACCACTGTGGACCACTGTGAAATGATTTATTACATATGAACCTTAAAGTGGGGCACCTCGAGGCGGTGTAATGGTTAGCAAGCTTGTCTCGCTAGAACGATTGCAACTGAGTCGTGAGTTCGATCCTCACTGGGTACCCCATACATTCGGCCTTGTGCCACATCTGAGCTACGCTTAGAAAATCGCTATGAACCATAAAGTGTTCTGTTTTTATTTAAATTATTTGCTCTGGATTTACATTGAGCTCTCTGGATTTTATCCTCCTTAGGTTTACCCATACGGATTACCTAGTTTTTTATAAACTAACTCTCTCTCTCTCTCTCTCTCTCTCTCTCTCTCTCTCTCTATATATATATATATATATATATATATATATATATATATATATATATATATATATGGTTGAATAATTCTTCTTATTTTAACGACAATAAGTCTGTTTTTGGAGGGGGTTATGGTCAATATAAGAACTGGAATTAAGAAGACAGGTGCAACAACTGATGTTGCACTTAAATTTTAGAAGTTCATGATTTAAAGGAACGTCAGAAGAAAGTTGCACAAGCGAGAGGTACAAGCTAAGAAACTGCTAACATAGATCACATGGTCAATTCTCCCAATTTCAACTGTAATATGATGGGACCTTGCTGCCAATCTAGTACTGCGTTTAAATTCGTTAAGTCGCGCTTCAAAAAATTCAAAAAGAAATTTCATCAGAACAATTACCATGTAAGCAGATATATAAAAGGTACTAGGAAACAACATTACGGCAATGGGAAAGTGACAATCCGAGATGCCAGATCAGGAACGATAACATTGCAGATTCTTATTTGGGATTTGTAAAGAATCTGTTTATACATAGCAGAAAAATCATACCAGATGTGACAGTAATATTCAAAGTGTAGATGAATGGTAGACATATAAAGATATAGGAAATAGTGAGAAAAATATCTAGAATTGATTCAATATAATCTGTCCACTTCATATTAGTGGCAGACTTTAGGCTGAGAGGGGCAACTATTTTTCTCTTGGGTTAGCGTCAGTCATACTGATGGAAGGTGAAAAAGTGCCTCGAAGACGATTAAAAAAAGAGCAGTTTCGTTTTAGAGGCGTTAAAATTAACAAGCTATTTTCAGACCCACTTCACAACAGCTTGAAATTCATTTTTAAGATCAGCTGACCTTATCGAACTTAGCAAACTAACCATTAAGACAAAAGTAAATATTTGTCATCAGCATAGAGACTAAATCGAGAACTGATGACATCGGGAAGGTTGCTGAAGAAAATTAGAAACAAAGTATAGAGCCTTGGGACACACACTTTATGCAAAAAGACCTTGAGGAACGTCCGTTCAAAAAAAAAAAATTCATTTCCCGATTTAGAAACACTATAACCCTTGAACTTGCGAAACCCTGTCAAAGGCCTTCGAGATATCTAAGGCAAAATTTTAATCTTTGTCATTCTTATCTCAAGCATTACTGATTCTTTCCCCAATGATCGTTAACACATTGACAGTTGACCTAGAGAAGCAAAACCCATATTGTTTATTTGAAAAATGCCCCATATGTTGAAATGCTTAACTAATTCGCAATTGATATTGTTTAATTGAAAAATACCCCATATGGTGAAATGCTTAACTAATTCTCAATTGTTATTGTTTATTTGAAAAATACCCCATATGGCGAAATGCTTAACTAATTCGCAATTGTTATTGTTTATTTGAAAAAATACCCCATATGGTGAAATGCTTAACTAATTCTCAATTGATATTTGTTTATTTGAAAAATATCCCATATGGTGAAATGCTTAACTAATCTGCAATTGTTATTGTTTATTTGAAAAATACCCCATATGGTGAAATGCTTAACTAATCCGCAATTGTTATTGTTTATTTGAAAAATACCCCATATGGTGAAATGCTTAACTAATTCGCAATTGATATTGTTTATTTGAAAAATACCCCATATGGTGAAATACTTAACTAATCCGCAATTGATATTGTTTATTTGAAAAATACCCCATATGGTGAAATGCTTAACTAATCCGCAATTGATATTGTTTATTTGAAAAATACCCCATATGGCGAAATGCTTAACTAATTCGCAATTGATATTGTTTATTTGAAAAATACCCCATATGGTGAAATGCTTAACTAATTCGCAATTGATATTTGTTTATTTGAAAAATACCCCATATGGTGAAATGCTTAACTAATCCGCAATTGATATTGTTTATTTGAAAAATACCCCATATGGTGAAATGCTTAACTAATTCGCAATTGATATTTGTTTATTTGAAAAATACCCCATATGGTGAAATGCTTAACTAATTCGTAATTGATAAGAGCCGCTAGTACTTTGCCAAAAAAGAAGTAGAAGACCGTAGGTCGATAGTTTAAAGTTTTAAAAGTTTGTTCGAGTTCTTTAAAACAAGAACAACGGAAGAGAATTTCCAACAACCGGAAAAGTAATAAGGCATTTGTTCTGAAATTTAGTGAGCCATTTTATACTTACATTTTTTTTAACACTATTGCAGAATTAGCATCGATTTCACGAGATAATATGTCGAAAAGGCTACTTTTATTTATCCCCCTTATTTAATGTTGAAATCTGTAACAAAAGTACACCAAATTTAAACATGTTTTTTGATGACATCTGTCACAATACAATGAAAAATGATCTTTTTGAATGATATTAAAACTAAATGCTTCTACTGCTAGTGACGATAAAAACAAAACGATCATTTTAGCCAAGACAATATAAACTTTTGTTTTAAAAGTCGAACGTCGTCATCTTTGTAATGAATCAAACTGTGAAGTCTATAATTGAAATATGGAAAGAACGTTTGGGAAAATCAATTTTGCTTCAATCTCTTCCGCCTACAGAAAGACGATATCATTCGTATTCTTTGGAGAAGTACTTTTCATATGAAGCTAGAATAGTCTTTCATTTTCTCTGCACGATGTCAATTTTCTAAGCAATTTTACGTAATTAAATTAGCAACTGGGAAATAATGTTAAACCGATTGATAAAATATAAACACAACTCTAGATCGAGTGTGTGTATTGTCAATAATAAAAAAAGAAGCGAACAGAATATAAATTGTTTTACTCTTTTCATACATCGGGAAACAATAGAAGCTTATCAGGTCACGTGATTTTGTTCGGGAACGCGTGTCTCAGTGCCGTGTAGATTCTCAATAAAAGTTCAAATAGTCGACGGTGAATGGATTTAATTACTGAGGCTTCTTGCAAAACGATTGAGAAGAAAATTGGCGACATACTACGATTGCTTCAAAGATTCGATCGCGCATCATTGTAGCTTTATACCATTACACTGCTTACTGATGAAAAAATCGACGCAGTTTTAGCAAACGTAAAACATTGTAAGAAATGAACAAAGATGATATCACGGCATATAAATTGTATAAGGTCTGTCGCAAATTGAATCGCCTTGTGATGGAGTTGGTAAATAAGGAAATATCTAGGTCTCGAATGAGAGACGGAAACAGATTAGATTGCCTTACCTAGGTACTTCCTGGGTAGAGATTAGTCTGACACAAGGCCAAACCTTTAAGAGTCATTGTCAGTGAGACGAGCATGCTAATTGCTACTTCAAAGTTTAACGTGTGTAGCTGTGGGTTAACAATTACAAGATATTGATATCAGGAGCAGGCAGATATGATTTTTACATACGGTCGCGTAATGGTAATGGACGCGAGGCTTTACGGCTGTATCAGATTACGTTTCCAGAAGGCAGTCGAGTCATTCAACCTTTGGTTCTGTTTATCGTCGCGTTGCTGAGACAGGATCCGTGGCACCACAAACTATTCTACCTGCTTTCGGTGACGATCTAGTTATCAGCATACATTAAATGCCCCTAGCATGTCGTTTATTTCATAGGACCGTAGGGAGGGTTCTTCAAGAATAGCCCCTGTATCCGTACGATTTGCAAAGTCTGCACTTCTGATCACTCACCACGGAAAAAAAAAACATTTGCCGATGCTCTATTGCACAAACTGCCGAACTTTTGTTTGTCGCTTCAGTCTTGTTTACGGATGAAGTAACATTTGGATGAGATGAAATAACAAATTTACACAACCGATATTTGTGGGCGGATCGGAATCCCTATGATACAATACAGGCTAAACACCAGCATCATTTTACGATTAATGTGTGAACTGAAATTGTAGGTGACTGTCAGGTAGGTTCATACGTTCCCCCAGTACGTCTTACAGGAGCTGTCTACAGGGACTTTATTTTGAAGAGACTTCCAAACATGCTAGAGGTTGCATCCCTACGAAGACGTATGTGGTTCATGCATGATAGGGCTCCAGCACATTTTAGTCACATTGTTTGAGATGTACTAGCTGATCATGAAAGATGTAGAGCTAGTTCTCTCGAGGTCAGTCGTTTGCATTTGTAGCTATGAGGGTCACCTAAAACATTTGATTTATGCAGCAGCCATTAATAATTCAGAGACGCTTTATCGTAGTGTCATGAGGGAGGGGACTGCGAAGCTATTCGACGCTGTGCGGGAATATTTGAAAGGGTTCGATAGTCAATGATCGAACGGCAACATAGAAGCAAGCGAAGGACATTTTGAATATTTGCTTTGAGTTGTTGAGTTACATCGATGACCTTTTGGACATATGTTTATAAAGACATTTTCCTTTTACCTTGTGTGAGGAAGGCGCCCCACCAAAAAGAAAATTTGTAAAAGTATTTTCAATACACCCTATATATAGAGAGAGTAATTCCTTTGACATTACACAGACGATGGTAGAGCTTTCTAAAGCAGTTCGTAGATTTGGATATGCGATAACTGACCCCATCCTCCACGATGGAGAGTTCATGATTTTGTTGACCAGGTATTTAAATGGCTTCGAATATTGAAATAGATACACAGAGATAGAAAGAAAGAAGCGTTTCTACTGAAGAACACATTTTTTTTAAGCTTTCCATTCAGTCTCTAGTTATCAAATAAAAGGAAACTTTTGTACGCACCTCATATGAAGAATTGGGGCAATATTAATAACAGGATGGTATATGGATTTCTGAATGTCCTACCAATTGCGTAATGTAATTATGATAGCAAAAAAATAAACCTTTGAAAGCGAAAAATCTGCACAATCTTGAGAACGTGAAAGAAGTTTCCATCGTAACGATCTTGATTTTTCTTGAGTGTGTTTTGTCAAGTGTTGCCTTTGCATTGTAATGTTGGAGAATTCCATATTTTTTCGTCATCAGGGCAGAACACTTTCGAAGTAATATTTCGTTTATTCGATTAAGTTTCTGACAATAAACGTTTGTAGTACTCCTCCTTCCATGTGCTACTGGGTCGTAATTGACAACTTTCATATTCCCACCAACAAAAACTAAAGGCATCTGTGAATGAGGTCCTGCTTTTGGTGTTGGTAGTGGATTCTCATTTTGTGATAACCACTGAAAAACCTATCCTTATAACAATCTTGCATCTACATCTCTTCCCCTTATATATGTATGTATTAGGTTGGTGCAAAAATAATGACATAATAATGTCGTTTTTGGACGTATTTTTAACGTTAAAAAACGACATCATTACGTCATTATTTTTGCACCAACCTAATATATTTATATACGCTATAGGCTAAAAGTTTGGCCTTGCCCTTTGGATCTCAAAGAATCACGTTAAAAATTGAAAGTTACATAATAAAATTTTCAAAAAAATATACTAGTTCACTTTGTACAATGGGACATTCTCTTGCTGAAGGGTTTTATTTATTATTATTATTATCATCATCATCATTCGATTTCTGCTATGGACACACTACCTACCAAGTCTGCGGAAAGACCTAAGGCAGGTCGTGGTGTGTTGTTATGGCCACATTTCATGTTAATTTTTTTTTTTTTTTTTTTTATCTCCGATGAAGTTGCTAGCGTTACATAGACAAAGTTCTCCTTAGTGTGTGTGCTGTACTTAATAAGACAATTTTCTGTATGTCTCTTAAGCTGGGGTTTCCAGGATTCTTTCAATGTGTTGTTTTGTTCCATTTTTATAATTCCAAGTGCACCTATTACCACTGGTATTATTCTTGTTTTCAATTTCCACATTTTTTCTATTTCAATTTCCAGGTCTTTGTATTTTGATAGTTTTTCAAATTCCTTGGTTGCTATGTTACAATCCGCTGGACAAGCCATATCAATTAGTTATTATTATTATTATTATTATTATTATTATTATTATTATTATTTCCTTTGAATTACATTTCGGGCCCCAACCAGCGACCTAAGTTCAGAAATGGCTTCATGACATATTCCCCACCACATTTTATATAAATAAAGCTTTACGTAATGTGTGATCTGTACTTGTGAATACAATTTTATGTATTTTTTAAGACATGTGATTAGCAGTAATCCCTTCATTGAAACTATCGGATACTTTTCTAATCAATCCGAAGTTCCAACTACATCTAGAATTATTGATGTTCTTAATTACCATTTTTTTTAGATTTTCACTTCAAGATCCTTGTAGTTTGATATTTATTTGAAGATCTTCAAAAATACATTAAAATCTGCAGTGACTGCCATGGCAATAAGAAAGCATTATTATTATTATTATTATTAATAATAATAATAATAATAATAACGAAGGAAAAACCTGTAAAAGAATGAAAAAATATAACCAAGAATAATGTTAGGCAAGCTATAAAATTCCTCAAAATAGAAATCCCCTAGAAATAACAAACTACACAACTTTTGGCTCTATCATCGGTAATCAATTTATAAAACTGTTGCACAAATTTTAGCAGTGCTAATTAATAACCCAACTGAAATTCCAGAATAGATCACTGAAGGTATTACATATGCCCAACCAAAAACGGGTGAAGCAGATGATCCAAAAAATTATAAGTCACTAACCTCTCTGTATATCACATATAAATTTATTACGCCTGTCCTCTTTTCTCCATTAAAACAATATTCTTCCTCTGGAACTGAAGAGGTGTCGAAGAGTTTCATATGGTTGCAAGATCAACTCAGTCAGTCAGTTATGTGCCATGAGTTATACACATTTAGGCGATCATGTATCTTTTGATACATGACTGACGAGGCAGATTTTTCCCTGCATTAGGTTGCCATTTCATTCTGCGGTAGACCAGTTGCCATCCAAGGCTATAGAACCCGGTCTGTCCTGCTATTTGCCCATAGTTATGGTGAGAAGAAGAGGATTCATACCTTTCCCAAGAGTATTAACACGTAAGTGAATGTAATGGATTTGACTGGAATTCAACTTCAGCTTTCCGATTCCTTAATCCGAGCCGTTATCCATTACTCCACCGTGCCTCCCTCAGATCAACTACTAATAAATAAAATGATCCTGGAAAATAGTCTTGGATAGATTACCGTAAGGCTTTTGATAGTGTGACACGCTCTTGGTTCCTTAAGTTTGTGGAAATATACAAAGTCTCTTCGGTGATAGTAAATTTCCTTAAATATAGCATGAAACTATGGAAAAACTACATTAATTCCAAATTACACCCAAGGTACCGCCCCTTCCACTTATTTGAATACCGACGAGGAATCTTTCAATGAGACTCTATGTCGCCCTTTCTATTCTGTCTCCTTAATGTCCCTTTCGCTGGAACTAAACAGTAATAAGTATGGATAATTTAAGAAAGTGTTTAATCACCAATTGTACATAGAAGATATCAAATTCTTTTCCAATGACGACAATAAATTGAAGGATATCCTGAATACTGTAAAATATTTCATTGATGATATTGCTATGAATTTCGGATTAGATAAATGTGCAAAAGTAACATTCAATAAAGGGAGAATTACAGAAACACACAGAACAAGATTTTGTCACAAAGATTAGGGAACTGGAACAAGAAGAAGACTTCGAATACCTAGGTTTCAGCAAATATGGCGTTTATGCCTGGTGTTAAATGCGGAGTTGAATTCAGAAAACAGAATATCAGCCATAAACACTTTGGCTGTCCCTATGACGCAATACAATTTCAAGATCCTTAATTAACTGACATTAAGTGAATAGATGTCAAAAACGAGAAAGCTTCTCACTTGCCACCGCATACATCATCTTAAGGCTGATGTTGATCGCCTGTATGTGACCAGATCCGAAGGAGGCAAAGCATTATTTCTAGAACCACAACAATCTCTCTTCAAATATACCTGGAAACAGAAGAGTGGGGGATGATCTGTGTCAAAGAACATGAAAGAAGTGTGAAACTGTATTCAGCAATAAAAGAAACCAACAAATTCAAAATGGAATTTCAAGTGTATGAAGAAGTGCAAGTAAACCATAATACACCTACAGCAGCGATAAAGAACCTAAAAATGAAAACAAATGCAAATGAAATGTACCAAGTGAGAAGTTCGATAGAAGAAACTGTTAACATAGAACTTACGGCTGCATAGAAGAATTTTAACTGTAAAAAAACTGAAACCTAGCTACCAATTTAGTACTACGCTTAAATTTGCGAAGTCTATGACCCAAAAAGGAAATCTAATCAAAACAATTACAATATCTATAGAAATGGCAGAGGGAAGCCATATTACGGCAGCTGGAAAGTGATTGATACCGAAACGCCTGTTGATAATATTGCAGATTCTTTGAGTTTTTCCAGGAATCTCTAGATACACAACAGAAGCATCAGACCAGATATAGTCAACATTCAATGAACGGACGAATTGTGGACTAATAAAGATACAAGACAGAACCTAGCGGGAATAATCATCTTGCACAACGCAGTGAACCAGCTTTCCTAGTAGCGGATTTTGATTCAGTATAACCGTTCCAATCCCTTTATTCGAATAATAATCTCAAGGACACATGACACAGGGGATAAAGGCGTTGGTTAAATCCAGTGACAGGACCCAAAGAGCGTGAGTCCAATACCCGGTTAAGGCAGTGGACAACTTTCAGAGGGAAATTAACTGACATCCAGAACTAGAACAGTCTACCCCAGTGAGCAAAATAAAGGGCTCAGTTCGACATTCCCACTACCTGAAGAAGGCCGGGGCATACAACGGCCGAAACGTTGTAATAAATATGGCGACAAAGATGAAGACAATGATCCGAATAATGTAAATAATGTCGAATAATAATGTCTTAGAAGCCTACAACAAGCGGTCTTTAAAAATATCTGCATACTACAGAAGATTGGATGAAGGTCTGTATTCAAGAACATTAACGAAATAATAAACTTTATTCAGTAATAAATGAAAATCAACAAATTCAAAAGAGAATTTCAAGAAGGTGAAGAAGTGCAAGTCGACCATAGTACATCTACTACAGCGACAAAGAAACTAAAAAGAAAGCAATTGCAATGTACCCATTTGCAGAAACGATAAGCCTCTACTCCTACCAAACAAGCTGATGTAGACAAAATCCGTACACATCAGTCGTTACGTAATGCAGGGTTACAGCTGAAACCGAAGGTTTTTATTCTTGCTGAAAAATTGTGCTAGTCCAAAATGCAGATTCGGTGATAAATATCCAGAAACAATTGACCATCTTGTATCAGGTTGCACGGTATTAGCATCTACTGAATATAAATCTCGACATTACAGAGTGGATCAATATCTGCATTGGAAAATAAGCAACTTTTACGAAAAGGAAACTGCAAGATATAAGTATTAACACCACCCAGATCCGTCAAGGGAGATAGGACCTGTAATCATTTTATGGGGCTTTACAATACACACAGAAAGACGAATCAAAGCTAATCACCAAGACATCACGATCAGAGACCACAAAAACAGGAGATGCCTTCTTATCGACATGGCAGTTCCTGCAGACTAGAATGTATATTTAAAGATCTTAAAAAAACAAAAAATTTCGAAGTACAAGGATTTTAAAGTAGAAGTCTCACAGATGTGACACGTGAGGACATCATCAATATCAGTTGCAGTTGGAGCCCTCGGTTTGATTGGAAATGATTCCGATAGACACACTGAAGGCATTCCTGTTAGTTTCAAACTTAAAGAAATACAAAAATTGTACTGGCAAGTACCGCTCATACATTACGAAGGGTCTTATCTATGTAAAATGTCTGTGATCTTAGTTTTTGTTGTTTTTTCTTCTTCAAAATGCTCAGTGGAAGATGTTATGATGACATTTATGAGCTTAGGTCTCTGGTTGGGACTCGGTAAGAAATGAGTAAACACCAGAAACCAAAGGAAATACTACTACTACTACTACTACTACTACTACTACTACTACTAATAATAATAATAATAATAATAATAATAATAATAATAATAATAAGGATATCAATAATAATAATAATAATAATAATAATTAGGATATCAATAATTCCAGTAGTATTTGGAGCCCTCGGATTAATTGTAAAAGTTCCGATAGACTCTGTGAATGGGTTCCTGACAGCCC